>JAAXCT010001670.1:15000-105000 GCA_012490785.1 Eragrostis nindensis
ATGCATCCACGCGGTTCACGCAAAAAAGACATACGTAAGTGGTCATAACTTTTTGGTTGGTTATAAAAATCGGGTTCCGTTCAAGGTAGAAACTGACACGTAACGTTTTTGTCCGTGATGGGCCCGGTCGGCAAAGACATCCGATCCGATCGGGACTCTCGCTCTTCCTAGCCTGTTTTGTTTCGTGAAGGGAGGGAGATATTAGCTAGGGCTCCACCGATCGGCGATCGAGAGAGAGACCTCGCGCGGCGCCGCCAATAACAATGGACGGAGCAGGAGGAGCTGCGGAGGAAGTCAAGTCGTCCATGGCGAAGCCGGCGGCTGCGGAGGTCGTGAAGAAGACGACGAAGGTGGTGAGGGTGAAGCAGGGGTACATCGACTGGCTCCTGTCTCACCCTGACACCCACAAGCCGTACCGCCCCATGCCCCAGGAGCTCATCGACAATGTGGAGCCTGAGTTCGGTGTCCTCATGGCCAGGGTTACCGCCAGGCAGCAGAAGATTCGCAACAGGCACGCCGACTTTCTCGAGCAGTACCGCATCAAGGGGTACGCCGAGGAGGAGATCGAGGTCCGCGACAACGAGGAGGGTGAGGAGGACGAACCTAAGGCGGTTGGCAACTAGGCAGAGTGCGGGTGGAGGACGTGGAGGAGCTGATCGATGCATGATGGTGCAAGTCCAACAAGTAGTACTATGATCACTAATTAATGATTAGCATAGTTTAAGTGTAATCTATGTGTATTTGTGCTACTGGGAAAAGTGTAGGATTCTAGTTTTCGTAGAAATTGATACTGTAGAAAGATGCCTTTGGCTTTGGATCTTAATCTTCCAATACATTATTCAAAGCCGTCTACATGACATGCTTGACACTTGGGAGTGGGGACGGTCACTTAAACTACGGCCGCGGCGGCGAGCAGTTGGGCTGGCAAACACCGCAGGCATTCCTACAATACTTTAGTTTCTCGTAGCACAACACTTTCGGCTTTTGATTCATGCAGCACCAGCAATTGAATGACGGGTCAGATTCACATGGAGCTTTGGCACAGAATATCAGCTTGAGCTTGCTCTCATCCAACGGCCGCGTAGCGTTGCCCCTGATTGCTTTGGTGAGGACGTATGGGTAGCTCCCACTTTCAGCGCCGTCCGTGGGTGATTGAGGGCGGCCTGCTTCATCAAAAGAACACATGTTAGTGTTGTAATCACAAAATTGTTATCTGTTTTACGAACAACAGAGAGACAGAGAGAGAGAGAGAGAGAGAGAGAGAGAGATGTTGTAATTACACTGCACGCGTGTTGCAACGAGGAGGAACAGAAAACACCAAAGATATGGCCGGGCCTCTCATGTTGGATCTTAATGAATATGGAGGAGATCGGGTCATCTCTTCTCAGCTTGTAATGTAACTGAACAAGACAATCGAGGTTGTTTGCCCGTGTAGAAGTTAACTTGTTTATGTATTATGTGGAATTTATATACACAAGAGTTGGTATACACATGGAAAGACATCGCGTGCAATCATGAGCTCCTTCATGTATCGTTATACAGAATACATATACATAGTATGAGTTTTTATATATACATGTAAAGACATCGGGTGGAATCATCAACTTCCCTCTGACGTTAATTATGTGTGTATATAGAATGTTCGTGATTTGAGATCGAAGATTTTACCTAATGTTTGTGATTTGAGATAGAGCAGAGCCTGACTCTGTTCCAAACTCTGTTCTGCGAGTTCTTCCCTGACCACAATGTGATGGCAGATTCGGGATAACCGGCCTTCGGTCCTCTTCGCCATGGCTGGCGGCGTTGCCCTCGGCCTCGGAAACTTGGTCGCGCAGTACGCATGGGCGTTTCCTGGCCTATCAGTAACGAACATTTTATGTGCAAGCCTGACAGTTGTACTCGGTACATTTAAGCTTACTCTGAATCTTGTCAGTCTACAATTATCAGTCTCCAACTTTCTTTTGTGCATCACTCAGGCACAGCAATGAACTATTTTTCTTGACGGGCGCATCAACATACTCTTCCCTGGTGTGACGTGCTTCCTTGTTGCAGTCTTCCTTGGCGCCGCTGTCCGTTCGTCCAATGCCAAGGATGATCAGGAGATGCTAAACATGTCAGGCTGCCATATCTGCACCATGAAGAAGTGTTTCTGTTGAGAAGCATCTCCTTAATGACAAGATTCATATTTGCTTGCAGGAAGAGTAGAGGTGTCGAGCTCAGCAGCGATGTTTCTGACACTAACAGAGGTACTATTTGATCATCTGAAAGAGGGATGACTACAGCACAATTTATTAAGAATCTTGGTTATATTTTCAGCGAAGTTGCTGCCTCAGCATGGAGAGCCCGAAAACGATGACTATGAGGATGACCAAACTTCATGTGAGGCAAGACCTGGCATTGCAGAGTTCATCATTCGGGTCGAGCAGAGACGGTCAATCATGGTTGTGCTCTCTGATCAGTATTCAGAACTTTCAGTTCATCTCGAAGCAGAACTGACATACTGAGACTTCAGTGCAGGTATTTGGATCGAATAGGTTGCCAGGCCTCAACCAGGTTTTCCTCGCCCGAACCTGCTTCTCCCTCTTCTCGCCGGCGATCAACCTGGCCGCAAACGATCAATGGCATGCCTTGAAGATGGGTGTGCCACACATGGTGGTTTACACTTTACACTGCCTTCTTCTTCTTATCGGTGTCGTGTTTTGCACTCGGGGTCGGACTCAACTTCTGGTTCCTGTACCGGCCAATGACCGCCGTGCTTGCATCGACCATCACAGCATGCCCGGGACTGATTGGGCTCTTCTGGCAGAGCTGCTCTGCGCGTTTGGGAACGGCTTTCAGTTCATGGGTGGGCAGGCTGCTGCATATGCAGCAGCAGCAGATGCCGTTTCACCGTCCCATTTCCGCTGTATTATCTCAAACAGTTTATTTAGCCTGCGGATAAGTTGCCAATTTTCATTGCTTTATCTCATCCTGCGAAAAGAATTTCACATCCTTTTAGATTACATTTCCTGCAAGCTGAAAAACAGCCACATTTCTAATAACATACCCGATAGTATTCTTTGAGCACATCAATGGATGACCTAGAGATTTGGCTGAGCAACTCATTGCTGTCATTAAAATGGTGTCCATATAAACGAGAGTTCTCCAGAGTGTTCTCACCAATTATCTGGTGGTTGAAGCAAAGTTCGTTAGTGTTTTATGTATATATATTACAGTAGTCATAACTTGAATATATCCAACATATATATAATGCTCTCACCTTTATAGAGACTACACCTTTCTTAGCAGAATCTATCTCCATACCATTAGATGCTTTAATCGAAGAGATCCTCCCAAGGCCATGAACTATGGCTGCACCTCTATCCTTTCTCGGGACACAAACACAAATTGGGGTTCCCACCTGAAGTGCAACAATCATGAAACTGATGAATAAAACTCATAGTAATAACAGATCAACATCAGTGACTTTTTTTACTCATATTATGTGCCCAATTATCAAAAACAAATTTTATTCCCAAAGCATGCAGTTGACAAGAAGAGGCTCAAAGAATTACCTTGACAATGCCTTCCAGAACCTCAACATCACAAACAATGGGATCCTTGCTATGATAGACACGGTTTGGCAGAATCTTCAGTATGCATGGGAATACTGCCTCAACTGTATATTGCTTCTTCTTTTCCTCTTTCAGTTTCTTAATGTGATCAGTAAAGATGTCCACAAGCTTGTACAGTTTGTAAAATGTATCAGCCATAAAAATCTTCACTCCAGATTCAGCTGCAAGTTCAAAAGCCTCAGGCAAAACTTTGACATCAAAGGCCAAGATGGCTGCATAGTCTTCTTTCTGCTTCGGCATGGCAGTTGCCTTCATGACATCCTGTTTGTGGACTGGGCCCAAGTTGCAACCACTGACAGGAACGTCCAAAGAAAGGGTCTTCAAGTCCTGAATAATTGCTTCCAAGGTTCCAAGACTAGATGCTTGCACATAGACACCCACTTTGCAGGTTCGAATCATATTTATTTCTTTTATTGCTGTTCCAACTCCATTCTCATACTTTTCATTTTTTATTGATCAGTTTGATCATGGCATCACTGATCTCTTCCATTGTAGCTGCTTCACCTTGTTCCAGATCATGCCCCGGCTGAACTACAATGAGAGAATTGCCTGCCAAAGCATGTTGCACTACATGAAAATACCAAATAAGCAAATGAGATCTTTGTAATTTGAATTTTCTTAAAGAAATAAATTGGAATATAACTTACTCATGCTACAATTTTAACCACATGTGCAGCTTTAAGCTCCTCATGACGTTGATAATATCCCTGCTAGAACACATGTGTTGATATGTTAGGAATTCTAGCACCAAAAATAACTTTTTTGCCAACTCAGTATAAAAACTATAAAGTTTAAAATATGTATGATGTGCCATAATGCATCATCAAATTTGCCAGTAAGGAATAATTGGGACATCATTTTTCTCATTATGTACCAGCATCACATTAGCAGATTTACTTTCTATGGTCCATACTTTTGGAAAAACTGTCACTAGTTCAAAACAATGTCCAGGGGAGAGAACAACGGAAACTTCGAAGTAGATATTATGCTAACATGTTACGGTTTTGAAACAGATGACTACGCCAAATATAATGAAAGACAGCAAGGGAAAATCATAAGCAAACAATAACATTTTGTATCAAGTTAGACTCCTAACAATATATCCTCGATTCTCTTTTTCCATTATTTTGTTGATTGTCCCTCTGTTTATTGGATCATGTTATTGATAGATTCTTGAGTGGTGGCACATATGCATAGGATGTTTCCTAACTATTGCAAGTACTCCCTAGTCCCTAGAGGTGATGAACCAGAAATAAAGTATTGAGGCACACAAGTTGCTTCAAATTTTAGGTGTGTACATGCTACCAGAAAGAATATTGAACCTAGTTGTTGTTTTGATGCAGGCAAAAATTTCAACATGTTTAACTAGTTCTCAAAATTTCTGGTGAACGACACAATGTGTTTTAACAGCATGCCACTAATACCGGTAAGAGCACGAGGAAATCTGATATCAGTATGCACAGGCAATGAGAAATCATGTATGGATGCAGTCATATATGGAATCATTATCCCAAATGGTATTGTTTCGAAATATAATCCTTGACATACCAAGCATTAAAAACAAACATATCCATCATATTGTACATTTTGAATAATTGAAATAACAAGTGAAACTCCAAATAGCAGGTTTCTGAAATCATAATAAGAGCAGACTTGTGAAAAGGGGTTTCATTAACTCACCTTAACTCTTTTTTCTCGAACACAACTCATTCAATGGATAAGGAGTCAGTCAACAAATGTCTTACGCTGGTTGCTCTGTAGGTTGGATCAAAAAATGGAAGCGCTGAGAACAAATGAGGCAACATTGAAGGCTAATTGTATAATTTAAAATTAATGAAATCATACCTGTCTGGTGCAACAATTGTAGTTCCGAATTCTTTAACTTCATTGACCTCTAGAACAGTACACTAACAAAAAAAATACAAAACAGAATCACATGAGAACTTTGATGAATAATGATTCAGATGAGGTGATCAATATCTTACTATAATGATTATTACAAACCAGGGGTATCAATTACTAGCAAGCCAGGAACTTTCATGGTGGCCTTGGCTTTCAGAGAGGTCCTCTCCCTGATGTCCTCAACTGATAGGGAGCTTCGTGCTCTGATATGTTGCATCCCTGCACATTGGTACACCGGATCAAGCAGCTTGGTCTTTCCAGCATCCACATGCCCAAGGATGCAACATATCGGAGCACGAAGCTCCCTATCAGTTCCATTGCTCGAACCTTCACCCTGAAGGATAAAGATCTCGCCTTCATCAATCTCTTCGCCCATGCTGATTGCATCAATCGGAATAGCAGAAGTCGCATGTGGTTTTCCTCTATTTCCACCCCTTTCTCATCAGGCAACAGAGTATCAAAACTATCCCAGCTCATGTTGTCCCAATCATCCTCCTCGTCATCAACATTGCTGCATTCCGATGATCTAGCACATTGTTCCTCACTTGATTCTGGTGTTGCACGGACTGCATTGTTATCCTCCGATGATGGATTGCTCTGTTGCTCGTCCAAAGGCAGCCCCAACCCCTGCACATTTCCCACACCAGGAGATTGGGCATTATCGTGACGCTTCCTGGCCTGATACACGGGTGACTTTTGCTTGCCGCCGCCACCCGCATCATCCCCGCCAGCGGCATCAGCAACGACGACACCGAGACGCCGCCGCGCCGCGTCCATCCGAAGCTTCTCCTCCCTTCCTCAAGCCTCCTCCTCCCTCGCCCTCCGCTCCTCCTCCGCCCGCTTCGCCTCCGCCGCCTCCGCCGCCTCCGCCGCCGCGCCGAACGTTCCTCGGGGCGTCTGATGGGCCACTAGCCGCCGCCGTCCTCCGGCCTCCTCCGCCACCGCCGCCGCGGGGCGGTGGCGCGGGGGACCGCGGGCCTCCTCGTCGACATGGGGGCGGGTAAGGGAACGGTCCAGGTTGGCGAAGCGGAAGGTCATACGCCGGCGGCGAGAACACGCGAGACAGCGCGTTGTAGTGGAGACTGCGCGGCGGCGGCGGAAACTCTAATGGGCGGGAGATCGGCGGCGACGGCGAGACGGATACGCCGAGTATACGTATGCGATACGGCCGAGACGGGATTCGCATGTGCGAGTGTGAGCGGTTATGTGGCAGTTGTGTGGGACCCAGGTTACAGGTCAGCGCGCGGGTGCTGCGGACAGTCCATGACTTGGTCAACTCCGGGCCAGCTCAATAATAGCCCAAAACAGTGTGATTCCGTGGCGAATTTGCGACAAGAAAAATACTTCAAGGCCTCGTTTGGGAACTCGATTCCCCGGGGGGATCCCGGCCCAATCCCGGGGAAGGCCGCCTGCGGGGAAGTCAGCCCGGGGAAGCCCACCGCAGCCTTTGGGAATCCATCAACGCGGGAAGGCCGGCCTCGGGTTTGCCCGTTTTCCCCGGGCCAGAAAAAATCGTCTCGTCACACAGGGAGCGAAATCCTCGACGGCTCGGGAGCGACTCACGCCGCCGCCTCGCCTCTCCTCGCCGCCGCCGCCTCTCCTCGCCGCTTCTCCTCTCCTCCCCGCGCCAGGACCCGTCGTCCACCCGTCGTCTCCTCTCCTCCCCGCGCCAGCACCTCGCCGGATCCACGCGCGCGGAGCGGAGCGGAGCGGAGCGGAGCGGAGCGGAGATCCGTCCGCTTCCTTCCGCCGGTAAGGAACCCCACGTCGTTTGTTTCTTGAATTGATTTCGCGCTGCGCGGAGCGGTGGCATGTTGCGGCGACGCCGGCGCGGCGGGTAGCTTCGCCCGTGACGCGAGAACATGAGCGCGGCGCTGGCGAGCAGCGGGTGGCCGGCGTGCGCGCCCCCATGTTCCTGTGTTGGGTTTCCCGGTCACGGCACTAGAGCACGCAAGATAAGATAATCATCATGTATGCGGTCTTGTCTTGGCCCTTCAGATCATTTTACGTACGTACTGGTTGAAAAACTTGCGATTAGAATTTGGAGGTTCAGTGATGGCGCCCACTTTGGTCCACTTGGAGTTAGTTATCGGTTAGTGAGGCACAAACCGTGGCCTGCGACTGAACTCGGAGACTTATCTGTGTGTAATGGGCATGATGGGGAAGAACAAGGACCTGCTGTCTGTGTCTGATGAGCCTGGTACTGTGAATTTACAACCTATTCCTAAAAAATTCACATGTATTCAGCGTATGTTGTATTTATTTCAGTTCATCAGTTCTCTTGCTGTAATCGGTAGTTGCGAATCGTTTATGCGTATTGAATCTAACTCGAAAATAATAACTCTATAGTTAAGGTGCTCTCCTGTAAGCTGATATGATTTTGCTTTGCAATTATTTGGCTCTCTTAACTAGAGCGACAATTGCTCGATCGGCTCTGTTTGTTTCTAATAACATCATATGGTTCTTGTTCACAGAACTGCCTTGCTACCAAGGTAGAGAAGTCTCGCAAGCAGATGAAGGAGAGGAAGAACAGGGCAAAGAAGATCCACGGTGTAAAGAAGGTACGCTTATTTGTGCTGCTAATCAGACTGCCATGTTGTACTATTAAGGTCTTTGCATTGTGGGGATTTCATAGGATCGTTTTCCTAATTTTTAGTGAAGGACCCCAACTGCATCTTCGTCTTCAAGTTCCACACCCACTTCTGAGACGGCAAGTCCACGGCTTCCGCCTCATCTACGACAACCTTGAGGCCAGCAAGAAGTTCGAGCACAAGTACTCCTTGTCAAGGTATATTGTTATCTATATTTAACACTAATCTGTATCTTTGACACTTGCCTGGTTTGTGTGCTTGCTTATTTGAGACTCTATATTTAACACTAACTAGCTAGTCTCCTGCTCTCTTGGAATCACCAACTAGCTAGTCTCTTGCAAATATGTATCTGAAAGTTTCCTTTCACTCAAATTTCCTCGACCTCGAGTAATGTTAAAAAAAAGGAGATTCACGTGACCATTTTCCTCTGACTTGATCTTTGTTTATGATCATAGTACTCTAGTACAGATGAGGTTTACATGCCAACTGTTGTGAATCATAGTACTCTAGTACAGATCTTGAGGATGATATTAGCAGTTTACTACCGCCTCCTTTGTTTTGAACGTGACCCAATTTGTCATCCTAGTTCAGCTGTGTGCTCAACAAGAAATATCTAATCTTCTCGATGTTAGTGCTAGTCTGGTATATGAGAAATGTATCTTTGAAAACATTAGCGTAAATATGAAAATTTCTAGCTCTTTCTATTAGCTAATGTTTGTGATCTATATATTAGCATAAATATGAGTTCCTGGGAGGAAGAAGCTGAACAATTTCTGTTAGAAGAGGAAGAAGAGGATGATGAAATTTTCTTTGTCCTCGTGCCTGCTGTACTCTCAGCCATGCAAGAGGAGAAAAGACCTGTCCACACTTCTTCCCTTCCTGGTGCTGTGAAGGTTCAGGAAATCTTGGAAGGGCATGAAAGTTGGTGCAAAGTTGAGTTTCGGATGGAGCCGGAGATATTTAGAGCCATAGCAGACTTACTTAGAAGGGAGAATTTTTTACGTGACACACGAGGTGTTCGTGTTGAGGAGCAACTTGGCATGTTCTTGTACATGCTCTCTCATAACGCTAGCAATCAAGACCTACAAAAATGGTTCCAGCATAGTGGTGAAACGATCCATAGGAAGATAACTGAAGTTTTTGATATAATTCCTGCCTTGACTAGTCGGTTCATCAAGCTTCCAAGTTCACTCCAAACCCATGCCAATATTGCATCAGATCATCGCTTCATGCCCTATTTCCAGGTCAGCCATATAGTTGTCTAACCCTTATTTTTCTTTTCTTTTCTTCAAACTTCACCTTCAGACCTGCATTGGCGTCGTTCATAATTGGTTTCTTCCTCTTTCTTTGCATGCAGAACTGCATTGGCGCCATTGATGGCACTCACATACCTATCACTATTTCAGAAAGTAGGGCCGCTCCATATCGGAATAGGAAAGGATCCTTATCTCAGAATGTTATGGTAGCCTGCGATTTTGATCTTAACATCACGTTCATTTCATGTGGATGGGAAGGATCTGCATCAGATGCTGGAGTCCTTCGGTCTGCACGTAGCAGGGGGTTTCATGTGCCGCCGGGGAAATTTTATCTTGGCGATGGGGGCTATGCAAACACACCATCATTCCTGACCCCATATCGAGGGGTTCGGTATCACCTCAGCGAGTTTAGGAGCCGTCGTGCATATGCGAACTATAAGGAACTCTTCAACCATCGGCATGCAATCCTCCGTAATTACATAGAGAGGGCCATTGGTGTTGTCAAGAAGAGGTTCCCCATTCTAAAAGTTGGCACATTCCATCCTATTGAAAATCAAAATAGGATCCCAGCTGCAGCGGCTGTGTTTCACAATATAATTAGAAGAGAGCATGGTGAGGAAGGTTGGCTAGATCACCTCCCATCTAACATCCCATCTACCCAATTTGTTGATGTCCCGGAGGATGATGAAAACTACCCAAACGAAACAGAATCAGCTGATGGAAATAATTTAAGGGACCAAATTGCATTGCAGATGTGGGCTGCACACAATGTTTAGGTACTTGTGTAATACTTTTTGTGATGCTTTTTTTTTCTTGTGTACTTGTGTGATTAATTTTATGTTATATATGATTAATTTTTTTCAATACAGGTATGGCAGCAGAAGCTATAAGGGCGAATTGGAACTTTGTCCAGGAAAAGGGTTTTCTTGATATTCTCATTGAGCATAAGGTTGAGGACAGGTTTACCACTCAGAATGGATGGACGGCGGAGGGATGGAATAGCATCCATCGCAAGTTCAACCAAATGTTCCCTTTTGCCCGTTACACCAAAGCACATCTCCAGGAAAAAAACAAAGATCTGAAAGCTACCTATAAAGCCATTAGAGATGCAAGGAAAGACAGTGGTGCAGGTCTTGATCCAGCAAGTGGCATGGTAACAGGTGGACCAAATGTGTGGGAGAAGATAGAAAAGGTAAGCCACTTCTTTCTCTAAAACATAATATTATTGCAATATACTTTGGTACTGATGTAGTGTTATGTTACATTTGTTAGTATCACAAAAAAGTGGTGAAGTTTCGAAAGAAAGGGTTTCTTCACTACAACAGTTGTGAATTGTTGTATGAAGGTAAATATCAATCCCAGCTTGTCATTTCTAAACATCATATCTGAACTATGAAATTGAATTGTATATATTATATTAATTTGTCATTTCTGTTCTTTGGAATAGGGAGCATTGCCACAGGTGATTTGAGCTTTACATCCACTGATCCAGTTCATCAGTCCTTTGAAAATATCGAACAAGAGCATCTTGAGGCTGCAAGGGTGAGTGGTGCTGTAGCTGCAAGGGTGAGTAGTGCTGCTGCAAGGGTGGGTCAGGAAGCAAGTGTTGGCGTTGTGCCTGCAAGTTCTACTAGTGTGGGTGCTGTGGTTGCAAATTATGCAAGTGTGGGTGCTGTGGCTGCAAGTTCTGCAAGTGTGGGTGCTTTGGCTGCAAGTTCTACAGGTGTGGGTGCTTTGGCTGCAAGTTCTACAGGTGTGGGTCCTTTGGCTGCAAGTTCTACAGAAGCGGGCGAATCAAGTTCTACAGGTGTGGATGCTCAAGAAGTGAGAGAACATAGTGAGAAAAAGCGTAAGCCAGGTCGAGTTGCTGCTGTTCTTGATGAATATTTGGAGCACAAGAAGGCACAGTCAGGGAAAACAGTGGAGGCTTTGCTGGAGAAGAAGATGCGTGCTGAAGAGTATTCTATCGAGAAGTGTCTTGACACCACTGATGGCATGGACGAGCTGACAGACGAGGATAAGGCTATTGCATCAGAAGTCTTTGAAAATGACAAGAACAGGGAGATATTTATGAAGCATAAAAATCACAATGTGCGACTCATTTGGCTCCGGAGGAAGATTAGGTATGTGTATTATTCTTTTGTTTTAATGGAAGCATCAGGAATAGCCATACAATTGAATTTCTAGTGCGCTTATTTAAGGTTAAGTGGAAGACTACTATGGGTACTGTCATTTTCAGAACTAACCTGTAGCTACGGGCAGGATACTAGTTGTCTGTAGTGCGCTTGAGCTTTGAGGAGCAGCAGTGCTTGTGTGTAGTGTGCTTGAACTCAGAGGGTATCTTGAGTTGCCATTATTTTGTTGTGCCAACAGTAGCATATTGATTGAGGTATATGAACACTCAGGCAGCTACTTAACTTTGAAGTAATGATCAAGGTATATTTTACTTCAAACAGGCAGTCGATATCTCAAATAGTGAGATAATAGGGCTTGGTTCCCACTAGAGATCATGTGCTTTGATTCATATACACATTAGTAGTTCATGCATGATGCTTATATCATGAATGGAGCAGGGCTCAGCATCTAGCAGTAACAGCATCTAGCTTGCACAATGTTTTCTCGAAAGCATTTTTTTTGATATATAAGCTTGAGAACATGAGACAATGAATAGGCACCGAAGAGCATTCAAAGACATTCAGACATCCCCAGTTAACCTGCTAGGTTCAAAATTCAGGTGCTAGCCTGCTAGACTGCTAGTTGATAGGTTCAAAACTTTCACATGCCCGTGTTTATGTGGCTAGTGCTGGAGTTCAGTTCACCAGTACCTTGTAATATCAGTTATGAATGTTTACAAGGGATATAATCATATAAGGCAATTCACATGGGCTTCACTAGTACCTTGTAATATGAGTTTACATAGGAAATCATGCATGAACAAAAACATCGTTGTAGTCACATGTGTTACTTTAAACTCTGTTTTATAATTTGTGCTTTGAGTATCAACTTTCATAACCAGAAACATATAGTCATATGTTCTTTATACTGAAAGTTCTTGCTCTCAAATATGATATTGTTACAGATGTCAGTGATTTAAAACATTCTAGCTGTTTATGCATTCACATATTGATAAGTCGACTACTTGCACAGATTGGTTTTATGATGCTTCTTGGTTAGCCGTAATTCATTTAGAGCTAGATTTAGTCCTGGTCTTGTGGCATGAAGAATATATAGTTCCTTATCTCATAAAACTATTTTGTTTCAGCACTTCAATATGTTTTGTTACTTGCAGGAGGCTTGCAGATACTTGAGAGATAGGAAACATGCAAATACATCATTGTTGGAAGAATTGAGAGACAAGTCTTGTTTGTGCCGGCAGCATATTGTGCTTTGGATTTTTCATTAAGCAATCTCCTATAACTTAAGAACTAGATGTTCAGAGTGATTATGTGATGAGCTGTAAACTTGTGATTGTGCTGTCAGTCACCTTGTATGCATATGTGTGTGTTGGATTGTTTATTTGCTAGTGAAAATGATGCATGTACTAGTGGATTGTTTATTTTCTTGTCAAAATGAGGCACGCAACAGTGGTGGAACTAGAATATTTTCTTGCCAAATTGACCCATGTATTGGTGCCAGCAATTATTTCTGATTTTTTATAAATTTCTCAAGCATTCTGAATTTTTAGAGCAGGTTTTTAATTTATTTGATTTTTTACTATTTTCTCGAATTTCCTGATTTTTTTTCCCGGATAAGAAAACCCTGTGCTCCCAAATGCAAGCCGGAATCAGCGCCCCGCAGGGAGAGCGCGTCTCCGGGCTGACCGCGCGCAGGGATTTCCCCATGGGGATTTGCATGTCCGGGCCCCCCTCCCCTGTGCTGCCAAACAAGGCCCAACTGTGATCAGGATCCACGGGCAGCAATAGTAGACGTCGCAGTAGCATGCAGCAGGATCAAGATGCGCTACGACTCGCGCCCTGCAGTGACTCGCGCATTGCGACTTTTCCACCAATCAACTTTGGTTGCGTGAGGCCGGTCACCATGTACATGCAGAATTCCCCGACCATTGTGATCGTCACCTTTCAGAACTCCTTGATTAGTCTGTTCAAGATAACATTAGAAAAGTTTTCCCCTTTTTTTACCAATCAATCCATGGCCTCCTTTCGCATAGCTTGATCTGAAATGCAGTATTGTATCGCTCTCCTGAACTCTGCACAAGTTTCAGTTTTTTTTCTTAATTCTTACTTGTTATTCATGTCAGAATCCACCAAATCAGCTGAAAAACCAGGCCTGCGGAGGACCTGGACAAGCCTTGAGCTCCCTGCCGCAACCCCAGATTCGGATGGAAGTAACTGAACCATTGGCTTCTTGTCCTAACAACTTTTTTTTTCCCTCAAATTGGATAAACTGCAGACAGTTAGAACCTCCACAAGCTGTTATGGAGCTGAATCAAGGTGTGCGGCCCAGTAAGCAATTATTTCTGAAAGACAACTTCAGTGTCGTAGTCTGCACATCTACCGGTTTGTTGCACTGCATTTCAGAAGTCCGTAAGGTCGAGTAAGAAATAGTTGCCTCTTCAGTTTTCAAAAGACCGGAGATAGTACTTCGATGAGAGAAAGTATAACAACCAAAAAAAAGAAAACAAAATCGAAATTTCCATTGGCTGGTGAATCTTCAAGCTAATGTTCGGTTGCAAAGAGTCCATAGTTTTGAATCAACAGCAACGTGACCTCTGAGCGAGCTCGCTCTCGTTCCCAACCCCGCCACCTAGGGTTCCAGCGCCCCCCCCCCCCCCCCCCCCCCCCCCCCCCCCCCCCCCGCCCTCCCTCCTTCCCTCCTTCCGGTGACCTCGCCGGCGGTGAGAAGGAGAGGGAAGCCCACACCACCTGTAGATCTACTAGTAGCTTAGGTAGTTTTCGTTGATGTTCATCCGGAGGGCCATGTGCCGCCATGACGCCCTTCTACTCCTTGCTTCCATGGCCGCTGTTCTCGAGCTCCAGCTCGTCGACGCCGGACGCGTTTCCCCCGGGGCAGCAACGGAGTTGGAGGTCCGCCCCAATAAAGTAGTACTAGGGTTCCCCTTTCTCCATCCATCCTCCATTCCATTCGCCGGCGAGGTCATCTTCCGGTCGGCGGCCGTCGGATCTGCGCCTTCGAGCACCGGATCGGCTCGCGCGGCCACCGGATCTGGCACCTCCGCGCTCCCTCGGCTCACCACTCGACTCGGGTTCCACCTCCCATCGGCACGAACGGACTCCATCGGCAATCGCCGCCGCCGCGTCATCCTCGACACCATCCCCGAGCCGCCGCCCACCTCCACCCCACCTCGTCATCCGCTCCGATGCCCCATCACGCCACGGGACTTCTCGAGGCTCATGCATAGTCAGGCGTCAAGCTTGCTGCCCTACTACACCGGATGCAGCAAGTCTCCGTCAAGTCTCAAGTTCCTCTCCACCACACCACCGCCGGAGAATGTTGACTGACATCCACATATCCAGTGCCCTGTCACATCGCAAGTGCAAGGTATTTTAGTCTGCTATTCTGAACATCATCCTGTATCACAGAAGGGGCCATGTCGATCCTGTCGTTCGAGTTGAGCTCCAAATGCCTACACGGCAATTCGTTGAGTTCCTCAGATGCGACGATGGGACGCATGTTCATCTCTGCTGGAGCCCGGTGAAGCATCTACGAGATCTACGGCTCCAAGCTCATCAACCTCAAGTGCAAAGTCCGTGCAGGCAGCCGGAGGGACCGCCGGCAGGTCAAGCGGCGCGCACAAGTGAGGTCCAAGTTAGATGTCATTGTCGCGTTAATTTGCCAGAACTTCCCGGCAACACCGCATGTCCCCGACGATTCTTCCCTTTCTCTTGGGTTGAATTGGGTGCATCAGAGGGAACTTCCTATACTCAATGTAGTAGCGCAGGAGCTACAACAATGTAATATAGGGATTCTTAAATCCCTACACCATGTACTCTGGTTTCACCTTTGATAATATATGAGTACCCTAATTATCAAAAAAAAAAAAAAAAACTGGGCTCAAGTTATTTTTCTTTGACTGTATGAGCTGCTCAGATGGGCCCACATGTCAGCAGGCAACGGAGAATGAAAAATTTGTGTGGTCCGTGGACCTACTATAGGACCACGGTCACAATAACCTCACATGCGCACGTTGTATACTCCTCAAAGTCCACTTTTTCTTTGACTGTATGAGCTGCTCAGATGGGCCCACATGTCAGCAGGCAACGGAGAATGAAAAATTTGTGTGGTCCGTGGACCTACTATAGGACCACGGTCACAATAACCTCACATGCGCACGTTGTATACTCCTCAAAGTCCACAGAACCAAGTTTGAAATAATGCCATATCAATTTTTTTTGATGAGGGACGAATAATGCATGGAGTATCATCATAGCACTCTAGTAGTTTGTTGCTTGCAGCCGGAAAGTTGCTTCCGTTTAAAAATCGGTGCAGATAGTACTACGTAGGCGAGGTGGGACTAAACTGTACGTACCTTGCTCTCGCAAGCATGGCGTGCAGCTGCGCCAGAGGCCGTCCGATCAGCACCGTGCGGCTCCGATTCGAACCGCTGCGTTGACCGGTCGTTGGTCATCGTCAACAGACCGGGGGCAGTCAGCCTGCATGCGCGGAGCGGCGGAGGCCGGGAGCAGAGCGTGTGACGTGGTGGAGGATGTCGACGGCGACGCCGGCGGCGAGCCCTACGTCGCCTCGTTCTGAAAACGCTTTCCGGCGCGGCCACCATATGAGACCAGTCAACGATCGAGGGGTACCCAGTAATAACCCGCCGAAACAAAGCGTGCATCCCATTTTGTCATTTCGTCGAACATAATGGCCAATGGGTGCATATCTTCATGTCTCAGCACGAAGGTCTCGCTGTGGACACGTTTGCCTTTCTCCACGGGGCCGCGCCTTCGAATTGTGGACCTTCGTTGCACCTTGACCTTCGTATGGTGAACCTTCGTTGCACCTTCGCATGGTGAACCTTCGCATGGACGCGCCGTACCTCCGTCCACACCTCCGCACAACAGGCCGTGGTGGTCGGGGCGGCGCGCGCCATGGCAGGCAGCATCACCACCAGGCGAGGGGGACGGCGAGCGAGATGGCGTACCCGGCCGTCGCGCTCGCCGTCGTCGAGGACAACAAGCCGGCCATGTGACGAGCAAGACGAAGAGAGACGTCTTTTGCCAGATGAAACCAGGGAAGCCCACAGCAACGCGCTTCTGATACAGTGATGCTCTTCTTCTTCAGGTTAAGCTTCGTGAATGCGCTTTCAGTTAGCAGGCTTACGTATACGTTGTAGGCGAGGCTCGCCTTGTTTTCGGGCACTCTTGAATAGCCAGGCCATGCGTGCCCTGCTCCTGCGTATACTGTATTCAAAGTTTCACTGACGAAACTGCAGTGTAATAAAAAATCTGCTGATCGTCGTTGCCATTGAGCACCCGTCCGTCCCTGCACCGCCCATTGCTCTTGCTGATGCTGCCCAGTCTGGTCCTCCTCCTCCCTGTATCGTGCAGTCGGGACCTGTTGCTTTTCAGAACAGGGCAGTTAACACTGCATCATGCAGCACCAAAGTTAGCCTACCCCTGTCTTGCATGCATCAATTCGTCGGGGTCCCAAAAGAAAAATACGAGGCACGCAGAAGAGAATGGCCGGTGGGCTGTGCCTACCCGACGTACTGGCACCTCCTCTGTTTTCTTTGAGAACAAACATACCGATCTCCTCTGCTTCTTCCTCTTGCTATTCCGGTAATCACCCACTGTGCACTGTAATCACTCGCTTGCTCTCGTTTGTTCGGACCGCCAGCATTTCGCTCATTACCACGAGACTGACAAGCTCGATTGCTCGACATCACGACACCGTGCTCCGCTCTGCTCGTCGGGTCCCAAGGCTGGGTGCCAGCCATCGTGTCAATGCTAATGACAACGATTTGGGTTTTATTCGTGACATGGTGACGAACTGTCGATAGAGCTGCGATCCCAACTTTTACAGGAACATTTTGCTTTGCTGCCTACCCCATTCAGAGCGATATGGGATCGTCTATGCTGCAGCTTTAGTACAACAGAAATGAAGATCAAGTGGCTTGCTTTGCACAAGGTAGTAGTACTCTGCACTTGCAAGTGCCAGACCGATCGACAATCGGTCAAGTATCTTCTCAATGCCACGGTTTTGCAACAGATGTTCTGATCAAGAATGTGAGCTCTTAGGCGATGAATTTTACCACATTGTTTAACATACTACGTAAGAAAAAAATTATCAGACCAGTTGCCCTAGGTGGAGCTGTGTCGGATGTATTCTTCAGAGGGTCATTGTACAATAGCATGCTCTCATGTGTAGCTAGAGTCTGAAGACAGGGACAGTGACATGAAGCCTTTATTTCAGCTATTTTTCAGTTAGTGCATGTGATTTGGTTCCGAGGCGTTGCGTGACCGGCGTCATGCAAATAAAAAAGTTTGTTCCCGTGCGGATAATAATTGGAGCAGAAAGAAAATCAATCGTCCTGGATGGCTGACAAGCGGGCCCACGCGACGCGAGGCTCCTCTAAGGATCCCGTGAACTCGTACCACCATTCATTGACCGGAAAGCATGCACCTGCACGGCTGCACCACCTGTTGGCTCACGGCACCGTCACGACTTTCCGTTGCGTTGCTGCCGTGCATGACACGTTCTCAAGCCGAATCGGCACCAGGGAAAATGCGGGCCCTCGCGTCAGTCTATCTGTACGTGCCATCATCTCGTGCATCACTACCATTGACATCTCGTGCATCACAAGGCCATACTTGTGGCTAGATCTAAAGACGAGTCGGAGAGTGGAGATGTGTTTAGTTAGGCCTTTCTATGTAAATTTGTCAAATCATCGCAAAATAGATTGTGCGCGTCATTTTCCTTTCCTTGGATATTGAAATTGGTCGCAAATTGTGGCACTTTTCAGCCAAACTTTTGTAAAGAAATAAATACTAGGAACAACATTTGGTAGTCGACATGATGCAAATGAGGAGGATGTTTGCGCAAAGTCCTCCTAGGCCGTTCTTTTTTTTTCATGGGTGCACAACAGGGGACATCCATGCTCAATTTTTGACTTTTGACTAGCGAAAACTGCAGTTATGCACTGTCAAAATATGCGGACATGCAACGGGCGGTGAGGTGGGGCCAGGGGTACGGTACGGTTCCTGCTGCGGCGGCCGGGGAGGTGGGGCAGGAGCTACTGCTCTGATCATGGTTCGACGTCCCATCAAACCTGCCACCGTGCAGGGTAGGCGTAATCCTCGTTTTGCGTTGCCCTGTGTTCGAGTCGTGACCAATGATTTACGCCTTTCTTCGGTAACGTTTTTTTCCCTCTTAACCCTCCCAATAAACACTTGCTTATGCGTTCTTGACTTGACCAGACATTTTTCAATCAACGAGATTCCATGCTGACAGGCATCAGTTTAGCGGAAGTATATTGTCCTGGCTGAAACCAAGAAGACGCTCATGCGTTGCCCACAGTTGGAAGTTGGAACCAACCACGTGTCCAAGACGAGATGCACCATTTGGCTCGGGGTGTTTTGTGCAAGTCCTACCGCCTACCGGGCATTTTTCCTTTACTCGAGGGCAGAACAGCGGCTGGTGTCGCGAGACGCGATGGATCATGGAACAACAGCTTCTAGCACGCCCCACCAGTATACGACTCGCCAGATCGTGCCCGGCAGATGAGGGCATGGAAACGAAAAAGGGAATATGGCCGAGACTGCCAGGTGGGCCCAGCTGGCCAGAACGCCGGCGTCCTCTGTTTTTAGCCTCCACAAGTTCTCGCAATCACCATCAACAGATCTCTTTTGTTTTGATCGACCTGTCACGTAATCGCTCCCGTGTATCGATCCCGCGCACAACATTCGTACACGCGTGCCATCTGCCGTGGGAGGCTGGCGAGGCGAGACCGAGCCAAAGGCCATGCGTTGGACACCAACGTACACGCGTTGGGTGCGAGCACAGCCAGCTGTCCCTGGGGCCCGCGGAAGATCTGGGGCCACGAGCAGAGGAGTGTGTAGTGGGCGGGGTGAGTGCACAGATAACGTTCTTGTGTTGGTTGTCGAGCAACTTCGTCGTCGTGTATTGGAATACTACTCTGTTTCCCAAGACCAAATGCGCCAAATAAAAAGGTGGAATAGTCGATTTCGATCCCTGAACTTTTGTCAAGCTCAATTTCATTCGTATTCGTATCTTAAGAAAAGACAGCTAATCTACTCTATGAGCTTTGGCTCAAGGACAGGTCACAGGTTCATTCATGAAAGAGTGTTTTGTGTCCATGTCCTGTGTCAGTGTGTGTCGTTGGATTTGGCGACGGAGCAAGAGCCAGGCTTCTGCAGCACAAGCGTCTCTAGCGGTATGGATGCTTGATCGACGTTCTCGTGGTTCTTGGCAACGCCCCCCTCCCATGACCTTTCTTTCTAGATCAGCTTCACTTCACGTGGACGATGCACGATTAGACGTGCCACTCGTAACTTCCCGTTGCCCATTGGTTTGGAAGTTGTACTCGCATCACAGTAAAATAGTACATGCGCACAAACAGTTAAACAAGAACGTGCAAGCACAAAAACTATGGTGGCCACTATCTCTGATCCGTGACATCCATCCCGTCAACCCCCCGAAGCTGGTGGACGCCGACAGGCGGGCCCGAGCTTGCGAGGCTCCTCTCGGGCGGGGCCCACCGCGCACCTCGCGAACCGCACTCGCTTGTTGACCAAAAGTGAACCAGCTCGGCGAGCGAGCATCGAGCAGGCGTGCCGGGCTGCACTGCCCCGACGCATCGCACCTGCATGTGTCCTGCAAATCCTGATCTCAAAGTAGCTTTGCAGTATGTGGATGGGCTCTATCCTTTGCAGTACTAGCTCTGATCTCCCGAAGTTCCATGTATTCGCGAATGTGGATGGACACAGCGTGATAAGGGATCGGTAGTTTGGTACTACTCGTACTACGAAGGAACGTGTAGTAATCTATCTTTAGTTAACGCCCGATCCTCTTTATCTGACCGGGATATAAAACTAACCGGCCATACTTTACCTGTGGCTGTGGCTAGATCAAAAGACGAGTTTTGGCGACGTGTTTAGTAATTAACAAAGGCACACTGAGATACCCCGGAGGCCAAGGCAGTTAAGTAACAAAGAGGAAAACGATGCACGGTTTACCACAGGAAAAGAAGAGTTGCGTGCACGACTGATTAACCGGAAACAAAGATTTTTTTTAGCAGAACCGGAAACAAAGAGTTAACGAGGATAACAAATCGACTATTGTAGTGCCGCAAAAATTTAACGCGCTGTTAGAAAATAATTTATCTCATACTCACTCAAAAAAAAAAATCTCATGCGGCTATAATGTGGGACTTAGGGTGGTGATGCCTCGACTTGTGATGCTGGTAAGGTTGGCAGCAGAAGGAAAGAAGTGCTAGCAGCTGTACGGATCGAGTGGAGGGAGAACTACGGGGAAATGCGGCATTGAGGCGTGGATGAGCACATCATTGAGTTTTGCGGTTGCGGGAGCTGGTGGAGCGCTGCGGCTTTGCATTTGCATCTTGAGCTGTGGCTTTTCATAAGAGGTGGAGAAGAACGGTGACGATAGCAAGGCATTCACGGCTTCACAGCCTTCGGTGGATAAGGATGCCAAACTTGATGCTCAAGCTGGGCTTGGTCCATGGACCATGGTCCCATCTGTAAGAGCACAAGGACACACATGGAAAGGAGTGATGATGGGAGCGAAAGACATAATGAACAAAACTGTGCATTCACGAAATATTATTTTCTCGGCATGCGACGTAGTATGTCACTACCGGCCAATAAATCACACCCCAAGAAACAGTGGACTAGTCAACCCCCGGTCCGAGGCCAGAGCCAGACCCGGCATGATTCGCTGACAAGGGGGGCCACGCGAGTCTCATCTCAAGCCCGGGTCCTCGTTGACCCAGCACCGTGCACCACCACCACGCTCACGGCTAGCGCTGCAAGCGGCGCGGGCCAGCCCGCAACGCCGCTGGGCCAGCTAGCGCCGCAACCCGCACACGGCCCGTTTAGAAGGCCGCTTGACCAGAGCGGGACGAAGCGGCGCGGCTCGCGGGACCCGATGGCGCCGCAAAAGCCGCAAACATTCCGCCCGCACGCCGTCGGTGCCGCACCTGCCTCACCTCCGCCGCGCCTTGTACTACGGGTCCCAGCGACGGTGACGGCGAGCCGTAGCACCGAGATCGTCGGTGCGGCCTCCGCCGTCGAGGGCGAGCCGTAGCACCAAGATGTCGCATGGTCGAAGCTTTGCCGTTCCGACGCATGCGCCCATGAAGAAATCCACAAAATTGCTACAAACAACAGAACAATCTCGCAACCAGATAGAATCTGTAGACTCGCCATGAAGCTAGATGCTCATTTTTGCCATCTTCAGCAATTCTTATGCATAGAATGAATAGATCGACGATTCTCTGCTTTGCCATCTTCGGTAATTCTTGTGTTCACTCGCTGCATTGGCTGAATTCAATCGGATTCCAACCCCGATGGTGCCATCACGAGCTTGCCTCGCAGCGGCCAGCCATCCGCGGGACGCGGCACCGTCATCTTGGTCGAGCCGGCCCTCCGCTTCGAGCGTCACCACCTAGAGCTCCGCCAAGCCGAGCGACGGCGCACCGCCTCGTCTTGCAGCGCTCAATCGCGATGCGGCGCGCTTGCGGGCGCCACTTAAGCCGCTAAATTTTGCGGCGCCATGCGGGCCGCCGCTTAAGCCGCTAAGCAACTTTGCGGCGCGCGGCGCGGGCACCCGCGTACCGCCCCGCTTGCAGCCCTACTCACGGCTAGCACTGCAAGCGGGGCGGGATGCGGGCGCCCGCGCCGCGCGCCGCATCAGCCGCAACTGCCGAAGCGGGCTGATGCGGCGGCCCGCATCCCGCCGCTTGCTGTTCGCGGGCTGCCGCATCCCGCCGCAAGCCGCGCCGCTTTTATGGGTGTGCACGCGTCCACCAGGAACCGGTTCGCCGCGTGCGTCGCCGCTTCGCCCGTCGCGCCGCGGCACCCGAAGTCGCTGAGCAGGCACGCGTGCCGCCTTTGCATCGACGCCTTGGACGCCATGCCGTCGCCGCCTTGGATGAGCAGCATCGACGCCTTGGTGACCGCGGCGGCGAGCTCGCGCGCGTTGGCCTAGATGAGGAGGCGGCGCCCGTCCAGCACGGAGCGGCGCATGCCGTATCCGTCTTGCAGGCAGTGGCCCAGCTCGCGGAGCGCGTCCATGTGGCCCAGCGCGCACAGCGCCGCCCCCGCGGAGGTCGCAGTCGTCCTTGCTCCCGCCGTTGCCGTTGAACTGGATCACGGCCAGCGAGTAGAGCGCGTCGTGGTGCCCGCCCACCGCCGCCGCGGCCATCAGCGCCGCTGCGTCTGTGCCCGCCGTCCTCTCCCTCCGCTGGCGAGCTGTTGCGGCGTTGCGGCGCCGCCAGACCCGCAAGCCGTGCCGCTTTGGTCCGCATCCATGAAGCGGCGCTTGAACGGGCCGTATTGCGGGTTGCGGCGCGGGCCGGCCCAGCGGCGTTGCGGCGCGGCCTGCCCCGCTTGCAGCGCTACACGGCAACGTCACGAGACTCACGACTTTCCGTTGCTGCTCTTCATGACTCGTCTCGGGCCCGCAGCGGGGGCCCACATCTGAAAGGCGAAATGCGGCCCTCGCCTCGTGTCAGCAGTTTGTGTGCACCACGACCATTGACCGGGATATAAAACTAACCGGCCATACTTTACCTGTGGCTGTGGCTAGATCAAAAGACGAGTTTTGGCGACGTGTTTAGTTGACAAAGGAACACGGCGATTAACCCGTAGGCCAAGGCAGTTAACAAAGGAAACGATGCACGGTTTACCACCGGCAAAGAAGAGTTGCATGCACGAGCACGACTGATTAACCGGAAACGAAGAGCTTTTTCTCGAAAGATCGAAACGAAGAGCCAAAGCATGGGATAATTTCTTTTTCTTTTTTTTGAGGGAGCATTGGATAAGAAAGCATGGGATGCATGCAACAGCACGGTTTCCAGGCCGGGATGGGCTCTCGTGCGTGGAACAGCAGCCAGCCTACGCTACCACTAGTCGCAACTCGCAAGGCGGCGATGCGTCGGGGCACACTAGTCGCAGCGTGCCATCGACCTGTCGCAAAAAGTGAAAGGGCATATGGCCGAGGCTCTCTGTCAGGGGGGCCCAACCCTCGCCTGCTTCACTAGCGTGCATCCTCTGTTTCGACCTCCACGCTTGCGAGCATCTCTCGTACCGTAGCGAGACAGAGCCAGAGCCCATGTTCTGGACGCCGACCTTCACGCGTTGGTTGCCAGCACATCAGGCTGCGCCCGGGGCCCGCGGAAGATCTGGGACCACAGGCAGCGAGTGTAAACAGTGTACAGAGAATAGGCAGGGTGAGTATACGAGCTGACAGAGCGTGTACTGGACGAGCGTGTAAACAGAGTACTCCCGTAGAATTATACTCTTGTACAAGTTGAAGCAGAGAAAGGAATAGTACGTACGTACTGACACCATTATTTTCCCTCATACGTACAGGAATATACTCGCATCGGCGCAAAAAAAAGAAAAAACAACGTATTTCGGGTTCGTGCTGAACATATCGGCTCGTTCTTCGGCCATGGAAGCTGTGTGTTCGTCTGGTCAACCGTCAACCTCCGGGGCCAGAGCCCGAGTCCCTTGCGAGGCAAGGCTCCGCTCACACGTTGACCAAAAAGCAAGCGCGCTCACGCGGCGTCACGACTTTCCGTTGCTGCCCTGCCTTGAGCATGACGCGATCACTTCCATGCGGCTCATGTAGGCACGCATGCATGCATGCATGCCGCTTTGCCATGGTATTTTCGATTTTTCGCATGGGGGTTGCACGAAAACTCTGAGTGTTCACTGAAAATCGTTTTCGAGTACACTTGTCAGATTGGGTTTGTTGTGAATTGCGTAGCACCACCACTAAGTGTTAATTCCAGGATTTGTTGACCTCCAAAACCCGACTGACGAGGAGAGGAAAAATGTAGTGGAATGGAAACTCACGGAGTCTCCACTCTCCACACGTTGTGTGCCTTCCTTCATTTTCATTGTTGAATTGGTCAACCAATTGCGAAATCATCTTGCTTTGATTAGGTCACAAGTTTATGGCACCAAATTCAGCCAAACTTTTGCAAGGAAATATAAAGCATTGGATGAGAATATCTCAACTACCCAAGATTTTCTGCCAGTAGAAAACTACTCCCAAAATAAAAATATCTCCAGCATGCGGGATTTTCTTTCCACAGGCCCACCACGTCAGTTAATTCCACGAAATTTCAGTGCAGGTAAGTTAATTCCAGCGTTAATTGCTGACAGGTCAGATCATTGGGACGTGCAAATAAAAATATCTTCGGCGTTGGAAGCGGGGGTTTGACTTGTCAACCCCCGAGCCAAGACCGAGCCCGACGCGGCTTGGCTGGCTGACAAGCGGGTCCCAGCTAAGCCTCCTCTCTTGGTCCCCCCGTGAACCCGCACCAGAACGCTGACCAAAAATCATGCACCACCTGTTGTCGGCTGACACGTCACCCTCCCTCCCTCCCTCCCTCTGCCGTTGCACCTCCCACCTCCTGCCGCCCTGCATGGCTGCATGCATTCGTCTCGGGCGCCACCTGGTTGCTCCCCCCGTCACACGCTTCCGAGTCCGCACCACATATCGTTGACCAGTCTGCGTATGCCATTTATTTCGTGCCTCATTTACCATTGATTCGGTGTAAAACTGACCTGCACTGAAATTTGGCGAGAAGTTATGGCACTATAAAGTTTTGCAACAAAGATTTCATGTCAATAAAACCATTACCTTTTTGGTAGAAGCAGGCATACTATATTCGAATATGCGGGAGTATATTGTTATAAAAATAGACCACCTATTATGGCAGCGACTTAAAATACCGCCAACTATACAAAAGAACAATAACAATTACTTCCATATATACAGTGGCGGATCCAGACGAGAATTATAGGGGGGGCTGAACTATCCATGACGTTAATAGATGTTTTTTTTTAGAGAGCTCGCTAATCGAAGCTAAGATATTAGGTTTGCGATTCATTTAATCACAAACTATATTTGAGAAACGAAAATCCACTTAAGCTCTCTTTGGCTCATGGTTAATTAGTCTCGATTCACTTGTGTGTACAACCGGTCTTTACTCACTTATGCTCCCATCGGTGCTTGGAGTATTAGTATGTTGTTACTGCTTGAACTTGAAAAATATGTGACGAATCTATTGTCCGGGGAAAATCTGAACTTGTGAGCTTCTATCAAAAATGAGTTCCGTCTGATTGAGCATTTCCTGCAATTTCCGGCTTGCCGATCCGGGGGCGCTGCACGCTGCTCAGTGCTCACTCATCGCCTCATCGGCCATGGCAAGTTGTCCGCCGCTTGCCCTCACGCCACGCGCTGCCGGGCCGCTCCGCCCCAGCCGCCAGTTGTTGTCCGCTCGCAAGGAATTGGATTAGCGATGAGCAGTCTGGACTCTGGACCGTGCAACGTGATGGGCTGTTTTGCATCTATTTGGGCTGTTTTTAACTGGGCCTTACTTTGATTGGACTCCGGAGATGGCCAAATGCCCAGATTGACAGTCCAATTCACGAACAGACATTATTTTTTTTTTTTGTCTTCTTCAACCTCCAGCCAGCCAATCTCTCTTCCATGGCCTGAAAATGTAGGAGGGGCTCTAGGGGGGCCTCCACTGTCTGATGACCCCCCTGCTGCCCCGTTGGATCCGCCACTGCATATATAGGTGTTTTCCTTAGCAAAACTCGTTGAGAAATAAATTAATTTCCATACAGCATGGTGTATAGGAGTACACGTCTGTACCCACACTGGAATTCGATGCGGACTGCGATTAAACCGGAGCAGTTAACAAAGGATAATGATGCACGATTAACTAATAACCGGAAAAGAAGAGTCGTCGCATGGCTGTTTAACCGGAAACGTACGAGAGTTAAGCGGATAATTAACAAATCGACCATGGTACGTAGTGGCGCAAAAAGAGTCCATGACTTTGTAAACGACAACTGCATGTGGCGCATGCCGCTTTGTGGTATACGGGAACATACTGGTTTTCGTGCGCCATGGCATATATTTTTTGCATGACAGTCGCTCTAATTAAAACACTGTTTTTTCATATGTCCATGGCACCAATTTCCTGTTGCGATAGAGCACCGTTTCTAAAACTCGTTGAAATTTCAAAATCCAGGTGGAGATGCCCTTGGCTTTTCAAAGCGTCCAATGGGTGAAATGAATGTGACAGCAAGCAAGAACATATATAGGACGAGAGACTCGGCCTCACCTCGTGACGCTCTTGGCTCCACCATGTGAGGTGAATCGATTCCACCGTGCATCACCAATTGAATAAAAACTTGGTCCACATCGAGATCCGCGTTTGTGGGGAACGGGCCATGCCTGTCGAGTAGCTTTCGGACGGAGCGTTTGGTAGCACGTCTCACTCATCAGCCCGCGTGCATCGGCTCAATTATCGTTTCTTTTTTCCTTTCGCTTTTTTAAAAAGGAAAGGCTTGCTGTTTCTATGCAAGCAAACAATCGAATGGATGTAGTGAGTAAATCGCGGATGAGCTGTTTGTTCTCTCGTGAAATTAAACGCGATGCGGCAAGGCATATCGGGAAAGCGATCGATGCTCTGGGCAGGCTGGATCGTTTGCCGTGGCGCAGCGCGCAGGAATCGTTGTACCGTGTACTCTACGCGCATAGGCGGGTTAGGTCAGGTCACGGACGAGACGATGATGATGTAACGGCGCCGATCGTGCGCTTCACATCACGGCTTTTGTATTGTCAGTTTCCTTTCTTTGGCCCTGCCTGCCCATATTCCTCTTACTCCCCTCATTATTCCGTCGTCCTCTTCCTCCTCTCCTCGGAACAACACCCCCGACCGGCGTGTTTGTGTCCGTTTGTACTTTTGTAATTTTTGAAAGCAGACGGCGTTGCCGCGGAGCCATGGAAGGCGTGGGCGCAGGAGACGCACGTTACCTGGTAGCCGAGAGTGAGACGCACGTTACCTGGTAGCCGAGAGTGTCGGCGAGGCTGAGGCGCTGAGCTCGCGGTCCCGGCCTTACTGGCGCGCGGTGTCCGCGAGGTCAATCCACCTGGTCTGCGTGCAAGTGAAGAAGATCCGTCGGCTCGACGTCACTCTGTCCTGTGTTCGCATGAATGGCGGACGACACAACGTGCCACCAGCAGCCGCTTGTGTAGGAGCCATGCCAGGAGATGGTGAGGCGTTTCATGGAGATTCGGTGCTAGTTGACGCACATCCATGAAGCCACCGGGCCTCCCAGAAAAGGGTGTGCTTACCATTGCCCACGTTGACATAAGTGGAGGCAAAGAATACGTGACGATCAGTGTTGTCTTATGTTTCAGTAGAGATTTCCAAGGGCGATCATGCTGATCCCAGTTGAGCCACAACCAACGTCCTAGGTCTTTAATACCTGGACCACCCTATTTTTTTGGCCTCATGCAAATTTTCCATTTCCTAGGCAGTATCCTCCTTTAACTTTATCTGAACATGCATCCTAGAATTGAGATGACTGATAGCCATCGTAGCTTGAAAAGAAGAAACAGTTCCCGTTCCTCATAAGCCAAATGTCTGAACCTTTAATTATTTTATCGGCACGTGTTTATTTGTCTCGACATATCCAACCAAAATACAGTCCCTTGACTCATGTGAACTTCATGTTCCTATGTATGGTGAAAAATCACCTTTAAAAATATCCCAAGTCTAAATATCCCTTATAAGAAGAATGTTTGGATTTAGATTTGTGCGCATTCATATAAATTCTACAACCATGAGGACATTAGAATTGTATAACACAATAACTGCTTCAGGCATCAATGTGCAAGTTTTTTTTTTTAAAAAAAAAATCTCAACTAGCATGTTGATTATATCACTGGATACATGGGAAAACCACGTACAAAAAAATTTGGATATGGCCTAAAAACTATGTTCAACTAAAGTGATGGTGATAGAAATCAGTGAATGAAGCAAAGTGCATAACTAATTCTTGGTTCTAGGCGTATGAATCCAATGATATACTCCAATGAAATATTTTAGTTGTATCTTATAATACAGTATAACAATATTGTACAATATGTTATTAGAAGGTTAGTAGAAGGTTACTTATGATATAGTCTAAATATCCTTTTTATGAAGAATTTCTGGGTTTAGATTTGTGTGTATTCACAGTATTGCTTCACGCATCAAATGTAAAAGTTTTTTATTTAATTCTCAGCTAGCATGTGTGGATTACATCTCCGGGTACACGGGAAAACCATGTAAAAGACCATGGGGAGTTATGGTCTTTCAAAAATTAGACATGATCTAAAACTATGTTCAACTAAAGTGACAGTGATAGAAATAAATGAATGAAGTAAGGTGCATCACTAATTCTTGGTTATGGGCATATGAGTCCAATGATATAATTCAAGTCAATCTTTTTGTTGTATATTCTAATATAGTATAACATTTTGAGGAGAATATTATGGGTGCGTTCGTTTCTTTAGAGCCCTCTAAATTCAAAGTTCTAAATTGCTATTTAAGAGTATTAAATAAAATTTGATTACAAAACCTTTTTAGGGATAAATTCTACTTCGCGAGACGAATTTAATGAGCTTAATTAATCTTAGGGTGTGTTCGTTTCACCCCCTCTAATTTTTAGAGGGGTCACATCAAAGAGAATATTACTATTTAGGAGTACTAAACAAAGTCTAATTACAAAACTAATTTCAGAAACCCCCTCTAAATCGCGAGATGAATCTAATAAGGGTAATTAAGCCGCGATTAGCGAAATGGTTACTGTAGTACCACTGTTCCAAAATTAAGATTAATTAGGCTTATTAGATTCATCTCGCGAAGTAGAACTCATCCCTAAAAAGGTTTTGTAATTAAATTTTATTTAACACTCTTAAATTGTAATTTAGAGCTTTAAATTTAGAGACCTCTAAAGAAACGAACGCACCCTTATTTTGGAATAGTGATGCTACAGTAACCATTCGCTAATCGCGGCTTAATAACCCTCATTAGATTCGTCTCGCGATTTAGAGGGGTTCCGAAATTAGTTTTGTAATTAGACTTTATTTAGTACTTCTAAATAGTAAGATTCTCTTTGATGTGACCCCTCTAAAAAATTAGAGGGGGTGAAACGAACACACCGATTGTGTTGGAGAACCAGAGAGGCGTAGTAGTAGTATTTAATAAGGGACTGGAGGGAAAGAGGGTGGCAGGAGAGTGACGACCGGCCGGGAGAGGTTCAGGATCCTCCGAATTACAAGGAAAAGGAAGAGATGTGAGGAGGTGTGTCCCTGTTTTGATCAAGTTTGTTGCACCATTGCCCTACTTTGATGGCAAAACCATAATTTTTCATCAAAATAGGAGCAATGGTGCAACAATTTGAATGAAAACAAGGCCAATTGTGCAAATTTGAAAAAATAAGGGCAAATTCATAGTTAACATTCAAAACAGGGGTAACCGTGCGAATGCCCCCTTAGTAAGAACAGACGTGAGTTGCCATAAAGAAAAGGAAGCAATTATTAATGAGATTCTTTAAACTACTTTATTCTTGACACCAAAAGCTCCATGGCAAGTGAGTACATTTGCTAAGTTTTAAGTTAATTAAACAACAAGCTTAATGTTCCTGTGAGGCAAATTGGATGCGATGGAAAAAACCAGTGAACTTCATCTTCTTGGATTCGAGAAGGAAGCTCAGTATATATTTTTCAACTTTGTGTAGATGTACATGGTATACACCTCTGCACATAACAACTCTGTATATATTTTTCAAAATTCTTACACTTGTGTAAGTTCAAATTGGTTTACATTTGACTCAAAAACTCATAACTAATCGGTAGTTTACTAAAATTTGAACAATCTTTGACAGAAAAATGTTCAGAAAATTTCACAAAAATTCGGGGAGGTTGGTGTTGCATTGGAAGAGCACCACACCAAAATTCAATTCACAAATTGATGTATTTTTGGAGATAAAAAAAGGCAAAAAAAATCACTTTTCATTTGTTTTTCTTACTTTTCAAAGTATGATGATTTGGAAACTAAAATTTGGTGTGCATATGTATTATAGCTTTCATAAACCAAAGTCCTCCTATGGTTCGCAATCTTGAATCGGTTCTCAAACATCCAGAACGTTGCCCCTTGTGTGACCAACAAGACGAAGACATCCACCATGTGCTCACGATGTTTGTTCTTTCATGGGAGGTATGGTTCCATATCTTACGCCGGAAGGGGCTCCAACATGTCACACAAAGTATTCTGAAGATGTTGAAAACGTTTTTTGTATGGCAGACACGTAGTATTGAAAACTTACCTCGTGGAAATTAGCTCCCGCGCTGTGTCTCGTGACCTTCCCGCACCTTATCCCGAGCGCAAGGGTCACATAACCGGAAAAAGTTCGGTTTTTTATCCGAAAAACCGAACCGGTTTACTAGTAAAATCGAGTGGTTTCCAAATTTGCTACAGTGTTAGCTTTTTTAGAAAAATCGAGCAGTTTCCGGACGGTTTCTTCGGCTTTCCTGGTTTCCAGACCGGTTCCATCAGTGTGGCTTTCCCTGCCCGAGCGTGTTTGTGCCCATTATTTCCATAAACACAAACTAAGGGGGAAAAGAAAAGGGAAAATTGGTTCTGTAGCATCGAAAGTTCCTCTATTACAGAAAATACCACTGAAAGTTTCGATCTCCGGGAAATAGCACAGAAAGTTGCTTGTCTACTCTGGAATTACCAATTTACTTAGAAGGGGTATGTGAAATGACAAAAAGTGCCCTTTCCTTCACCCTCTCATTCTTCTGTCTCCACCGAAACTGAGCCATCGACTCGTTCTGCTGCGCCGCCCAGGCGCCGCCGCCCCTGTGCCGAAGCTGCCGCCGGCCATACCTCCCTCTGCCGAAGCTGCCGTCGCCCGCCGCCCCTGCTTCCCCAAGGCCCGATGCCCGTCTCACCAACGGGCCTCCTTCCCTTCTCCGCTCCTCACTGCAGCAGGACGCCGCCAGCCGTCCGTCCTTGCCACCAGTAGCAGGTCCGCCCCAAATCGTCCGTAGCAGCAGCAGACCCGCTCCAGGACTCCTCCCGTAGATTAGCAAGAAGGATCAGCAGGTTTGCTAACCCCGATCTGAACCCTATCCTCGAATTTCTTTCAATAATGCTTGTTGTCTGATTCGATCTGCTAATTGTCTAATAAAAATGGATTGTTTATATGGTCCCGACTAAGTTGCCGCATGGGTATTGTTGTTCATTCGATCTGCTAATTTTATAGAAGCAATTAATTTTTTACTTAGGCCCCTAAATATCATTCTGTTCCAAGCTAGCTGAATGGTGACCACATATCTGCAATATGTCAACTTCTACCTTTGTCCTGGACCTGGCTTGATACTTAAAGAGTCGATTGAATGTACATTGCCATTTGCTTGATTGCAGTATTAGAGGAAAGTTGACGTGGTGGCTAGAGTGCTCCAATCTGTGGTGGCTTTGAAAGTATTCCATCATTAACTCAATTAGAAAGGCATGAGACATCAAATTAATCATTAGGCTAAACATTTTGGCTTGAAATAGGCTAAGCATTTGGGCATGAAACATCAAGTTACTCATTAGACTAAGGATTTCTACTACCACTGTTGTTTGGATTTAAGTAGTTTACCTGAGGGTAATGATATTGAAAGTTCCTGATTTTGATGCCTGTGTCGATACAGCAAAGTGAACCTATTAAAATTCTTGTGAAACCTTTTTGCTGACTATCCTGTTATAGTAATTGAGTCTGTTCAAACGAGCAACAAGATTAATCAAACAGCAGCGGTGAAAGTTCCCTTCTCCAGCATCAATGCCCTGTGCTTCAAGACGTCTGCTGGATTAGACAACGGCATCTCATATTCATGGCATTTCGTATTTGAAGCTAAAGCCAACTGTTATTTCAGAAATAGTTCTTCATGAATTCATTCAAATGTATGCTTATACATTACTGCATGATGAAAGTTGAATTTTGTGGCCATTATATTGTTCAGGAGATACAAATTTTGCATGATGAAAGTTCTGCTGCCAGTTACCAGTCTTTAGATATAGATTAGTGATAGTTTTGCAAGCTTAGTAATCTTTTTATTACTGCCAGGATTCTACAGGGTTACATAATGCACCAAAATATATTTTAAACACAGCCAAAGCAGTTATGTATACTTAATTTCAAATCAGTTCTGTTTGTGAAATATTGCGGTATTGCGGTTTTTGGTGTTGACATTCAGCTTATCCATATATCAATGTATTGCCATGCCTTCTTATGTACTGGCTATCGTTTACAATGTTTGGCTTCATCGCCACCCCCAAAAGGTATGCATTCTCTAGGCAGTATTGAGTAGAGGTTGAGTAGACGTTAGCGGGGCGGATTCCGCGGGGGAGAGGTCGAAATCCATCGGCTGCGGATTCCGGCGACGGTGGCAACCGGGTTGACATCCCACTGGTGAGGGTGACGGCTGAGGTCGACATCCTCCTAGTGCGCGAGGCCGGCACGGAGGTCCTAGATCTTAGCGGAGGCAGCGATGGCGGCGCGGGCGGCGACGACTGGAGGATCTTGATCCGAAGAGGGCATGGTCTTTGGTGGCTTCTCGAGGAGGTGCTGCTCGTCGGGGCGGGCCGTACCTGAGTGAGGTGCTGCTCGCTCAGTGTTTTCAGCCATGCTCCATGTGTACTCCTCCTGGTGCACGAGGCCAGCACGGAGGTCCTCGATCTTAGCCGAGGCAACGATGGCGGCGCGGCGGCACTCTTGCTCAGGAGAAAAATGAAGATTTGTTTCCATTTATAAGTCTTGCTTAAGCAGAACTGAGTCTTTTATCTTTTCTTTTCTACTTCCTCTGAATATGCTCCGGCAAATAGCCAGCACCTCCATATCAACATCGCCACTATGTAATGCAGATAAAGCTTTTTCAAACAAGGTTTTCCGAAGGAAGTCAGTTCTCTCGGATTACCAGTATAGTCTAGTGACAGATTGCTTGTTTGCTTATGTAATTTCCTGTGTAGGTTCTCTTAGTGAGTGGTTACATGGTTCAAGAGGTCCGCTCGTAGCGAGTATTTGGTAATCTGATTTCTCTGACTCCTGATGAGATGTTTGCCATGCTGCTGTTTTTTTGTTAGTTTATGCCTCAGCTCATGCATGGCTTGACAATTGGCTGATATTCGTTGTCTCAGGAGATGCCCTTTACTAAACAGGTGGGTTGGCTTCGCACTTTGTTCCGTCATTCGGACAAACGAGGTATTGAATAAATAGTACAAAGCAATAGTTTCAGCAAATTTTAAGATCATCGTGCTACATCCGTGATTTGGAAATTAAAAATACAGGGGGTGAAAGAGATGGTCCCATTGAGTCCGTTGGGGACATTGAGGATGCAAGGATGGATAGTTTAGTCGCCCATGCAGATTCATCAGATTACCTGGTGAACATTGTGAATAGTCAAGCCAAAACAATCCAACTACTTCAGGAGGAGATTCGAGAGCTGCATCATAGAGTTTTGCAGCAGAACCATGCTACAAGGTTAGTGTTCCTACTGCATATTATTGATCAATTTTCTGGTACATTATGATTTTGTTAACCTATTTATACCAGTATATCAGGAATTTCAAAAGAAGTGGAGGGCCAGTATGGTTCCATAGAGCCCACGTGGGACACCAGAAAGGAAACTACATTAGTCAACCATGCAGTGATCTCAGATCCTTGCTCCAAGAAGATCGAACATCTTGAAAAGGTGACTCAAGAAGTGACACAAAAGCTGAGAATGAAAGAAGTTGAGGGCCAATATGGTTCCATAGAGCCCACGTCAAACACCGGCAAGGAAGCACCATTAGGCAAGCATGCAGCCATCCCAGATACTTTCTCCCAGAATACTGAGTCATCGGATATCCTGACTGTTAAGCAAGGCATGCTAATCCAACATCTTGGAGAGAAGGTGAGTGAAATGAAACAGAAGTTGAAAAGGATGGACCAGGTCATACGCCAACTTGAATTTGATTATCAGGAAACACTAACAATGTTGAATGTTGCCAAGGTACATACTTGTGGCTTATATATGTACATGAATAGAACTTCTGTACATAGTATTACTCCAGAATAGGTTTCTACCTGCTAAAAGCTCCTCTCCTTAAACCCTGAATTCTGTAAACTCTTGGACCTCTGATTCGAAACTGCTTTACTTGTGTACCCACTGATTCCTAACCGACTGCTTTTTTTTTGTAGGATTTCTTTAGCTGTTTTGTACCCACTGAAGCAGCTGCAAATGCTGCCATTTCATTCTTTACAGAAAAAGACGATGACATTGTTCAGAAGATAGATCACATGAAGGTATGTGAAATGAATTTGTGAGTGTTTGTCTATATTAATCAGTCCTAATACTTCCCCCCCCACCCCCTCTTGTTCCAGGCTTTTTTTAGCTATTTTGTTCCTCCTGACCGTTTGAAGTCTAGATGAAGGGTGTAACTGAAGTTTTGTCCCTCCTGACCGTGTGAAATGAATTTGTACTTTAAGGGTGTAATTGGCCGAAGCTACTGTTGTCTCAATAATTCCTGACGATGATTGTTCTGAAGGAACTGTAATGTTTCATGCATATTCTCCTTTCCTGAACTCACAAGAATACATTGATCTTGTTTTTATATTCTTTGGTTCTTGTGGAAGGCTATAAATGACCTCAGATTTCAGAACAAATATTGGGCTGTTCACTCTGTCATTCATCAAGCAAAAGCAGCCCAAAAAGTCCAATATGAAGCATATGAAATTGATGAAGAATCGTTCTTAAAGTTTATAACACATGGCACTTCTGGTCAACAAGAAAAAATTGTTCCTTTTTCTGATTATATGTGCAGGACTGATGCTTCCTTTTTTCAAGAGGTGCGAACTGGGTTCGGTATTTTTATGTCTGGCCATGTTGATGGATCTCCATGGTCCTTACAGATTCAAGCAAAGTCTAACTCAGCTGGGTCCGCCATCCATGCTGAAGCTCTAAGCATGTACCTTGGGACACTAATTACAGACTGGTTGCAGATTAAAAACTGTGTTTTTCAACCATTCAGAATCCGAAGGGAACCCACCTGATTGGAGGATGATGCATGCTATCAATGATATTAACTCCATGTTAACAAAAAACCAAGGAGTTCATTGCTAGGGAGCATAATGTCATAGCTGATTCCTTAGCTAGGAATGCACAGGAACTTGACGAGAATAGTTTCCAGTTTATTTGTTCAAATTTTAAGCAAATGGAGGCTGTCCTCTCAGAGCAAAGATCTGTAATTTGCCTTCTTGGACTAAACTGTGTACTCTTTCATGTATTTAAATAAAATCATGCCCTTCTAGGGCGTCTTTACCTTCAAAAAAAAAAAAGAAAAGAAGCCCCAGTCGTCTGTCTGTATCAGGCATGAGCGGACAGCCCGTGTGCTGCTGGTGTGTGGAAAATAGTGGGCCGGGAGGGGACTTTTCTTTTTGTTTTACGCTGTGCGGGTGTGTAGAAAGTAGTCCAGGATTTCATCGGAGCAGCAGAGGCGACGGCTGCATTGAAATAAAGCCGGTCTTCTATAGCCATGTCGTATCACTTGACGGGCTGCCAGCGGCTCTGCCGCGGGATTCCTGACGGGGTAACACAAGCCCCCAGTTTCGTTGAAACATCCAACAGAAAATGCTGTTGCTTATAATATCGTGTTCCCAGTTAAAAAGAAGCAAATAAAAGGGCAAAAACAATGTTCCTCGCAACATTCCTTAGGCTTAGTCGTCCCTCCTCTCTCTCTGAGCTTCACCTTCCTGACCACCCTGCCGTCTCAGCCGTCAGCACCCACCCTGCCGCTCGCCACATCCCGTCGGCACCAACCCTGCCGCTCGCCGCATCCCGTCGGCACCCCACCCTGCCGCTCGCCGCATCCCGTCGGCACCCCACCCTGCCGCCTGCGAGATCGGGACGGCGATCTGGAGCCGTCCGCATGAGGAGTGGTCGTCTTGAGATCCGGCGGCTCCGGAAGATTTGCCAGGTCTGTTCATGTAACCCAACTGCAGCTCTTCTTTTGATTTGTCGCATGAGTTGAGATCAAAACGTCAAACACTGATGGTTTCAAATCTATTTCATCAGCATTGTACCAAGCGGGGGAAGCAAATTTGCCTGAAGATGGTGCCAAAGAAATTGGTTGGCTTGGATCTTCACTCCCTACGCTCTGTATTAACCTGTCGTGGGCAAACATGGTAGCATTCTTATCTTACTAAGTTGAAGCAATATGCCATGTATAATGTGGTTTCCTTGATGTGTCTATTTTGTTTATGCAGTTCATTTGACTTGTTCGGGACCTCAAATGAGACTTGTCCGTTAGGATCGTTACCTAGGTAGGATTCTTATTTAATATCAATTATATGCAATATGTCATGGACTCTAATTTCCTTGGTCTCGTTATGTTGATTATGCAGTCAGTTTGGGTTGTTTGAGGCCTTAAGTGAGATGGAACTCTCTGATGTAAGAAGTCCGATTTCATTTTGCACAATGATATTTACTATTAGCAAATGATATGCTGAAAATCTTCATTACTTCGTTACAGGACCTAGCTATTGGGCTTCTCCCTGATGGGGATTCTCTCACTGATGCAAGGTACCCGGACGGATTTTCTGACTGTGGTGGGTCATCTGGTAGCTGGGTGGGTAAAAGAAGTGCGCATAGCAGGCGACTCCAACTACTTGCAATTGAGATTGAAAGGATGTATCTGCATATTGAGTTATCTGAGCAGGAACTCTACCAAAAGAGCAATTCATGTCAGTCGCACCTACAGGAAATAAAAGAAAAAATTCATGTTGTGCAGGCACGCAAATATTTCTCTTAAATTTCTTCACTTCTTTGATTCCATCTACTTGTGTGATTCCTAACTAACTCTTCTCCTTCTTTTATTCCATCTACTTGTGTGATTCCTAACTAACTCTTCTATTGCAGCACTTTTTCTCTTGAAGCCATTCTATTTCCAGAAGCTGCGGTTATCATGGATCAACAGGTTCTCGTTACTCTACTTCCATGTAAGCGCTCGGCAAGCCTTGCAGCCCACCTGTTCAATGTATACAGTGGAGTAATGAAATGAGAAGCTAGTGTTTCTGAAGGAAAATAATCTGATGTAGTATCAGTGATGAAATGAGAAGCTAGCGTTCAATGTATGCAGTTGAGTAATGAAATCTGGGTGGGAAGGAAGCAGTGCAAGGCTGAGTGGATTTGATGCCAAATCTCCTCTAATGTTAAATTTTGGAAGGATTTAGTGTAGTCCGTCCAGGTTTCGAATTTCTTGGGTATTACCTCCACCTGTAACATGTCAATTTTTAATCGGAGCTGTTTGACGATCAAGATCGGAATGTTGCTTGTACATAGTCTCATTACCTTCAAAGGGAAATGTTCCCGGCTCAAGACATCTGAAACCTTCCACGATATATAGCACCACCTGGTCAAGATTGTTGCTGGGCTTTGTATGAGTGTGGCATTTCGACGATGGTGCAAACTACCGGTCTGACCATTTTCCACAACGTTAGCTGTCATGCACACATGTGAATGCAACGTGGAGAATGATTTCGAAATAAAGGTGTCATTTCACACCACAAAGTGCATTTCAATATTTTATGAAAGTGGCAACATTCACGTTCAAATGAGAACTCCCATCCCACGCTAGTAGGATAGTGACGTCAAACATTCCAATAACTGTAAGCAAATAATATCCTGATACTACCATCTCCTTTGACTACTGTGCAATCCTCCATGTTCAACATCAGATAATCGACATGATACCTCATTCCAGCTGGGTTCCCACTTATCCTTACAGTGATCTTTTAACAGTTTACAGCACGAGAGAAAACCTTGTGCCTATGAGACAGGCGTCCTTTATGCTAGATGGGTCAGAGAAAGGCATATCAAGCTCGGCAACTTCGATGACACTAGAGAATGAGCAGTTTTAATGTCCAAGACATTAAACTCCTCTAGAGAATAGCATTACTGAAGGTCATTGTTCAAGCAGAACTTAATGATAAAATAAGTACTGGCCAGTGGGCACTGCCCGCAAGTTGCATCACACATACCACTACTACTGGACAGGCTGCACCACAACTAACATTACTACTCGTACAAGTTCGATAATAACATTACTACAAGCCATTCTACTTGTCATTGTTGCAATTACTCGAAGCGCGTGTGAACTCCAGTCCACTGGAATGAAGCACGAGTAGGAGCAAGATGATCTTCTGTAGCTTCTTCAGTATCTTCATTCATATGATCTTCTGTAGCTTCTTCAGTATCTTCATTCATATGATCTTCTGTAGCTCCTTCAGGAACATATTCACCTAAAAAAACTTCCACATCAGCAGTAATAGAACCACCACCCTCGCGACACGTCAAAAGCCGATGTCTGGTCCTACTCGAGGACCAAAAAGTAGCAAAACTATTCCTCGCATTTTTCAGCCAAGCCGCTTTTCGAGCGACCTACAAAAGAGTAAGAAATAATGAGCTGAACATTGCATTTTGATTGCACATATACTTTTGAGCACAGATCCAATAGGGAGAATCGGCACCAAAACAAAAATCTATACAACAAAATTTGACCAAACAACAATACAATTGCATGACTCCAAATGTTTACTGCACACTAACAATCCAAATGCTTACTGGACACAATAATGGGAAAAAACTGACTTCATCATAATTGGACACCTCAGAATTACAAGCTCCTTCTTTTTAGTCCCTAAAAAGTTCATCTAGTCTAAATCTCAAGCACAGTTTATCTACAGTTTCATATCTGAATATTAGGGTGCCTGTCCTATGTGGCACAATATATATATATATATATATATATATATATATATATATATATATATATATATATAAAAAAAGGACAAGGATCAAACATGTCATCTCCAAGCATAGATGTTATCTCTACCAGTATTTTTCAGATAATAGAGAGGATTGCAATGGAGAGATACAAAAGAAACACGATTAGCCTGTTAGCCTTCATTCCATTGACAGATAAAAGAGAACAAGATAATTACCTCTAAATACTGAGTCTTCGTAATGAGGCCTACTTTAAAAGTATACCGGATGTTGTGTTTCCTGCAATAGGCCATGGCAAGAGCAACACGAGCCTCCGCCAACAGTCTAGCGAGTGTTCTATTGCAGCGTAGTTTTAGCAGCCTATTTATTTCGACAAGATCTTCACGCTTACACTTGTGGAATGACTGCAAAAAAGAAAAGAAATCTAAGAATTACCAATGGCCGTCAAAATTTGAAGATAAAACAACAATATAAATTCAAACATACCCAAAACTCATTTAAGAGGGGTTCCAACGTTCCACCAACGTAATAGTGGTCCATGTTAGTAGCAGCAATCTTCGTTGGGACTTCTACTAGTCCAGGATAGTACTTTCGAACCAGTGTAATAATCAATTCTTTGGTGAACGCAGAGTCAAACATGCCATCACCAAGCTGCAGTTCAACCTTTTTGCCCATCAATTTATTCCACATTTTCGTCAACCGCATCGAACTCAAACTGTGAAAAATCAAAACAAAATAGACATTTAAGTGACACATGTAACCAAGGAAAATGTAGCGCCAAATGGAGAATACTTAAGTTACACCAGTGACAACAATATACTACTAGTAAAAAGAAAGTCGACTGATGATAAGATGAAGAAAATGGGAAGAGAAAAAAACAGAATGCAGAAAAACACTCAAGTGGCCATCTCAGAGGAAGAGATGTGAGGGTGGGGCGGGGAGGGGCAGTGATGTGAGCCTGTGAGGAGCAGGGGCGAAGCCAGCGCAAGAGAGCATCGGGGTCTTGAGCGATTTTAGCACTGATCCATCGGGGTCATCACTATCTGAGAACAGTGATTTACACTAGGTTTGCAGGAAATCGTCGGGGTCGGCCGACCCCGACAAAAGGCTTTGGCTCCGCCCCTGGTGAGGAGACGCGGGTGGTGGGAGGGAATCACGAAACCACTTACCTCCTCGCCGCCATCTGGGAGGAACGGAAGAAATGTGAGGGTGGGACGGGGAGGGAGCTTCGCTTGGTGGAGGCGCGGGTGGTGGGAGTGAATGCGCAGTGTAGGTTTGGGCACTACGGCCGGCGAGATTGATGCGGTGACGACGGGGGCGGAAATGGAAGAGATGTGAGGAGGTGTGCTGCCGTGTGAAAGAGTTTTCCTTTGTTTGTGTGCGGGTGTGTACAAAGTGGTCTTCATGTCTTATCACTTCGGGAGCGTTTGTGTACGGGTATGTACAAAGTGGTCTGTACAAAGTGGTCTGCATGTCCTATCACTTCGGGCTGCAGTAGCAGAACTGTGGGATTCCTGACTAGGGAGCTACCAGGGCAGGCCACCATTAATCCAGCTAGGCTAACAAAAAAAGTGGTCTTTATGTCCTATCACTTTGGGAGCGTTTGTGTGCGGGTATGTACAAAGTGGTCTGCATGTCCTATCAGTTCGGGCTGCAGTAGCAGAACTGTAGGATTCCTGGCTTCTTTTTGGGAGAATTCCTTCTATGCCATTGAAAATTTGCTTGTTTCTTTATCTGCCATGGAAACTTTTGAAGTTCCTTATTTGCCATCAACCTTAAATTTTGATGCCTCCAGTGCCATTATTTGTTAATTTGGTCGTCTAAACAGTGCTAAATGAAACATGTAATGATGACATTGCTCTTAGAATAACACACATGTTATTTGAGAAAGACCATCATATTCAATTTTTGAAAATAAGCGAAGACAATGTGCAGGCAACTGTGCACATATCAACAACATAATGCAACAATATTCTCACAAAAAGCATAAAAAAAATCATGTGTCACCATCCTCCTCCACCTTAATATACCAAAAACAGACATGTTTCATGATAAAAACAAACAAAAACTGATCAACAGTGGCATTAGAGGCAACAAATTTAAGGTCGATGGTAAATAAGGAACTTCAAAAAATTACATGGTAAATAAGGAAACAAGCAAAATTTCAATGGCATAGAAGGAATTCTCTCTTTGTTTTTTGGGTGTTCGTTTCTTAAGGAGAAGAAACCTCAACTCCCAGCCGAGAAACCCCCCCCCCCCCCCCCCCCCCCCCCCCCCCCCCCCCGAACTTTTGGCCCATATCCGGCGAAGCCTGGGTCAAAGTGGTCTGCAGGAAGCAGAGGCGACGGGAAATAAAGCCGGTCTGGGTAGCCATGTCCTATCACTTCGGGCTGCAGTAGCAGAACTGTGGGATTCCTGACTAGGGAGCTACCAGGGCAGACCACCATTAATCCAGCTAGGCTAACAAAAAAAAAAAAACTCAGGCCGACGGGGGAAGAACCGCCCCCACGGTATTTGTGTAAGGAGAAGAAACCTCGGGGGTGTTCTTTTCCTTTAGCACTAATGTTCCTATGGTGCTAATCTTATTATTTAAAGTATTAAATAAAGTCTAATTACAAAACCTTTTAGGGATAGATGTTATTTTACGAGCTGAATCTAATGAGCCTAATTAACCTTTGTTTTGTAACAGTGATACTACAGTAACTAGTCACTAATCATGACTTAATTATTCTTATTAGATTCGTCTAGGGTTCTGCAGTGTTGACGCAAAAATTCGCCGTCTGCCGCCGGAGCTGATTTCTTCATGCGCCGCACACACGTGGCCTGGGAGATCTGCTTAGCTCTAGTGCAGGACCATAGCCCGTTGAGGTTCGTGGCGTGCCAGTTAGTTTGATCCCGCAACTGACAAGATAGGAGACGATGTCGCGTCGGCCACAGTTCATAGAAATATAGTGCCGGGCCGATACAACAGAAACACAGGATAAACTACCAGCTAAACACCCTGGTAGAACTGCTGAGCTAATAGAACCAACCGAATCGACATACTACCAATCGTTTCATCCAGGACAAGTCAAACCAGATGAGACAGTACGGGACCAGGTCAAACCATACCACGCGATCAGCAGCAATAGATATAATCGGTTCTAGTTCGCTTAACAGTGACTCGAATAACCAGACAGAGCAAGCGGCTACGAGGTCACGGCCAGGACAAGTCAACCAACCGCGACAAAGAACTGGACTATATCGTAAACAATTCCAAATAGTCGATGCAAGATGTCAAACCAGATTATCTGAGTTACCGGATAACTAGCAACTCGCCGAGGTACGGAGCCGCATAACCTTGGACTTACCCCTCCGCCGGAGGTCAGATCGATACAGCCATGCGTCGGGTGCCAAGTCTCATTGGCGAGAAGAAACCTCGGAAGAGGGTGGCGATGCGCCGAAGTGTTTGTTTATTGATTGAGAGATGTCTTTTTTACAATTGCCCTGACCCTTTATATTTATAGGGTGCGCTGGACTTTGCGTACAAGGAAAAGTTCAATGCTAAACCGACTAGGACCTAAACTCATTGATCCGGTTCCATACAAAACAATATAATAACTAGCAAAAGTGCCCGTGCGTTGCTACGGGCTTTGAAAAAATTACAAGAAATAATAGGTATCTATATTTTTGAAAGATATAATATGATAGCCATTTTTATTACATAGCAAAAGACAATCTATATATTTTCCTAACTATGGGATATTATATAGTCTAGCACATTTTCTTTTATCAAAGGTTTTCAATCCTTTTTTAGTCTTAAATCTTCCTCAATATGGTTCACTGAAATATTTTCTTTGGTGACCATCATGTCACTATTACTCAACTTCATATTTTCCCTTTACATTGGCAGCTAAATGCACTATAAGCTACTATTATATTTGATGCGAGTACTAAGTAACAATAGAGAACAATTTCTGATAACATCATATCATTGTAGTACACTATTTGAAATTATCAACAGAAAAATATTCTCCACCTAGGGGTGGATGCGAAAATCAGGTCCATTCCATTAAAAGCTACTTGCGAAGAACTACAACCATACATAACAAGAATAACATTTTCTCACATGAGAAAACTCAAGGTGCTGCCCCCACACAAGAAAAAAAATAACAACCTCCTCATGCTCCTACCGCTGCCCTTGTTGGATGTACAAGGAATTGGGTTCTGCACCACCAGCTGTGCCTAAAGGAACTCGGGGGTTGGATTGAACAATGTGTGCACCTGCATTCAAAAGCCCTCTAATTCAGCTGAAACATAGAACAAAACAAGTGCCACAGGCAAGTTTGAGCACCGCACACTGACCTACAATATTCCAGCAGAGCTGAGCTAAGGAATGAAAACCAATTTATTTTATAACAAAAAACAGAACAGTTGATATTATACCGACTGTGTTTTAATATCAATTACTTTTTGGCCTAATCATGGTTTTTGAGTTATTAAGCAAAAATCTTCCAGGAGGCACAAATATGGTCATCAGATACAAGGGGGTGTGCCCCGACCTGTCAAATTAACATACAATAGTGTTACAAATTGACACATCTAACGAAAGGGGGTGAGAACACTGTTTTGTTAGTGAAAATGACATATAGTTTGTAAACATATAAGATTAAATCAGATCATATCGAATATTCTAATACATGACAATTTGTGCCCATAAGTTACAGGCAGGGATCCATAACCACAATCTAAGCAACCGAGCTGCACTTTTGTTACTCATCTACAGTTCACCTATAAGAACGATGTATGAATTTTATACATCTCTGATTACCAGTACTGGTTGCTACATAGCAGGTTATTTAGGTGATCTTGTGGACAGCAAGTACGGTGTTTTAATATAGTAGGAACACCAAAGTTTGAGTCCATCAATTAAGTTACATTTTGTAGGCTGATTATCAATCTAGATAATAAGCAAGAAAGAATTCTGTAATAATATGGTAACGACTGCAGTTAAGGTTTTTCTTCCATGATATAAAAATCATTCAAGATTGAATTCGTAGAGAAACAGAGAAGTTGGTAAGCTTTTATTGAAAATGAAATAATGACTGCAAGGACACACCTTGTGCACGATCTGCAGGACCGATTAGGATAGTTCAGAAGCTCCAGTGATTGTATGAGCAAATGGCAGGTGTAGCCACTTAAATTTGGTCACATCGAGTCTCTCATCGTGTTACAACTGCAAGAAAGCAATAAAACAATGCTATACTCACGACCCTGGTTTACGTCTGCCGTTTACGACTGATTCGGCACATGCAAGATGACGGTTAGCAAATCACGGCGTGAGGTAGTCATTTGTACAGCATTTTCCAAAGCAATAAAAGTTCTTCAGAATCAAACTACTAACAATTGCTTGAAGCATAATAGGATTTAGAAATAATTGAAGCAAATGCAGTAAGCGATGTGCACACTACTGATTTAATACGTTTGCATGCAATTTAGTAAGCAACGTAAAATAAGACATAAGGAAAACAGTTTATTGCAAGATGTAAACACTACCGTGGAACTCATAACAGAATTATGAGGCCAAATCAATCATACAATTTATTGACCGAATATGAAAGCAGTGTGGCAGTCAGTTGTCCATGAATACTTTGATCTAAAAAAATCCAGTAAGGGGAACAACTACCAATTATAGATTGTTCAATCTACGAAATACAAAATACAATTTTTCTGAGACTATATTTGGTTTTCTTAAGTTGTTTTTCAAAAAGGGGGAACATCCATAGTGCCTTTCAACAGGTCGGCGATTGAACAGTTTCTAGCTCCCATAGTGCCTAGTTTCTAGCTCCCATAGTGCCTTTAAACAGGCCGGTGACTGAACAATCCCAATTTCTAGCACCCATCAGCTCAGGTTATTTGCATGTGCTCATACAAAAAAAAGCTATACGTGAGAACTTTTTTTTTTGAAATATAGTAAATTGTAAAACTGTTGTTGAGCTAACCATGTCAGTTTCGAGATACCTTGTGACTCTTTATTCCATTGCCCTGTTGTTATTGTTGTCTTCCTCTTGATAGAAATCTGTCCATGGAAACATGTAGTTTACGCAGTATATGAAGAGAACATGACAGACTAAATTTTCAATTTGTCTAATTCACTTTGCTAGATTTATTTATTAGATATATATAGATTGACTCAAGATTATTGGATCTAGAAATCACACAGTTAGTTTATTCGGTTGTACATGGCGTTCCCATCAAAAGGTTGATAATGCTAAAGGTTTAGTCTATCGATCATTCGTTTTAACTGAAAGAACTGGATTAGTAATGTTACCTGGTGTCATGGAATATGTTGCTGTCGTTAGAATTTCTAGTGCCTGTATTCAATAGGGGAGAAAAATGGGATCAACAGTTGAATTAGCTGAATTCAAAGGTAGATGACGAAATCAAAATTTGCCTTAGCTGAATTCAAAGGAGACAAAATTGACATGCCTTAATTCTCTGGTCGTTTTTTCAGATCACACGGCCACAATTTCTCAACTAATCAAAACACCCTACCAAATCACCAGCTCATAGAACGACACATACATACCTCAGATAATCACTCCCCAAAAGCGAGGTGTTCATCTTCTTCTCTGCAAGGACGCGACGGAGATGCTTTCTGTGGGTGGATGGCGTTCCAGAACCCGACCAAATCCTACCAAATCACCAGTAATCAACACTTTGAATAAAACAGACAGTCTTGCCAAATCCTACCAAATCACCATCTCATAGGAATTATCGTTAGTATTGGATGAAGTAAGATAACGCGGTTTTTCCTCTAATGTGTGTGTTGCTATGTGCATTCCATATTTGCATTAATCTTCAGTATCCTATGCATCTTTAAATAATGTTCCAAAATAGTCGTTCCCTGGTGGACTCATCTGTAGCAATTTCAGTACGCATGGACCTTGCAGTAGGCTAATCATTATTAAGTTGCTAGCAAATGACCAGAAATCCCTAGCAGCAGTGGAGTTAAGAAACAATACCTGTTTTGCCTTCAACGTGTTCTCAAAGAGTTATGCAGGTCATTAACATGAGCCGAAACTGCTTCAGTGAAAGAAGAGATCATAGCTTCAAGCACACTGGAAATTCCTGCCAACTGCACTGCAAACTTTTGCAGTTGGGATGACTTAGATTCCATCACTTCTAATCCAGATCTATCTAAACGATTGTTAAGGTTTTACTCAACAGATTTTACAGTACTTCGCCCTCAATATGAATGGCTACACACGTATGAAAGGCGAGACACTAATAAAAAGATAGTATGCAACTGGATATAAAATTAATTGAACATTGTTGGATACAAATCACGCCCATCTCAGAAATGAGTGAAGCAACAGACCTCTTGCACCAGTCCTTGATGACCACCTCATCCAAAAGAAATGCTAAAAGAGGATCACTTGACACAGCATTCTCATCCAAACAAACATCAGTGATATCTGATTTAAATGTTAAGGAAACAATAAAAAGGAAGCAGTGCTATATCGAAAAGAAAAGCATATTCCTGAAGAGGATACATTGACAAATCAAGGAAGACAGATTGTTCTGGAGCGCAACATCAAACAGGCAATGAGGTCGTTGCACATCCATGTTAACAGGATTGATTTGGTCTCAAGTTAGCGTTGGGCAGGGTCAGACACAGCTGAACACCCTATCCTTCTATCAAAATTTGGAATTGATAGTGCGCATAGGAGGTAAGATCGATATCTATCTCCCAGAAAAAAATGCATCCAAGCAAGTTAGGGTTCCTTACCATCGAAAGACAACAGTTACTGGATCAACATACCTCAGAGAATCACGAACTGCCGCACCCGAACTGTTTTGCAAATTGTTCCCGGACCACCTCCTCGTGCTCATCCCCGACCTATCATTCTTTGCATGGGATTGGTGAAGATAAAAGCGGTGACAGAATACCATCGCTGTAGCAATCGTCACTTGAGGCCTAAACACAGCCAAAAGAAAAAAAAATGTGGCATTTTTCATCACGAATGGAAGAACTAAAACAAGAAACAAAAGTAAATCAGATAACACTATACTCCATTCACAGCCGAAAATAAAAACGTCCAAATAATAACAAGAGCAACAAATCCGTGCTAAGATTACATGCCTAAAGCAAGGATCATGATCAACAATGAGCAGTAAAATCCACTCCTACACAGCCTATATCCATTCAAGGAACAGTTACTCAGACTGCTCTCTTATTGATGAAACCTGATCAAACCAATAATTCCTAAAAGAAGAATGTCTTGTTCCCAGAAAAAAACATTGTACATATGTGCATCTTATGAATATGTAAACATAGATGAAAAAAATAAAATGAACATATATCAGATAATAGTTTGCAATCTCAATACAGCATTATTATTTTCAACAAATGCTAGAAACAGAAAACAAACTCAAGTTCCACTTCATTTAGAACAGGGCAAAGATAGCGAACAACATATAAGTATTTTTCTAAGACTGCCAACAATATATAAGTAGATCAGCAATGATCTTACACTTTAAGCTTCATGCCCAACTCTTGTAGAAAATTGCAATATGACCTTTGCAGGTAAGACTCTTTTTTCAAATCGATGCCATCCCTTCTGGATGGAGAATTTTCTTCAATTTCCCTTCTACTGAAATACCATGAAGCACCAAGTTGGCCAGCTTCCCCCCGCGTACCCTGCTTAATTTCAGTGTGGCCATTTTCCACAACTCCATGGTGCGACGAATCACTTGGCACCATAGCCATGTAAGCTCAATTACACCCAGCACAGGCTAACGAAGACGTCGAAAGCTTCCTAATCTGGCTCTGAATAGAAAAGGTACACAAGGCATTAGGACATTTCTAAGGAAGAACCAAGACAAAATGACATTGACAGTTTTCAAGATACTAAGGCACGATATGAAACGTCAAACTAAACTTCAAGGTTGAGTATATAATCTGATAAGGATAGAACGGCATTCCTTTCATAACACGATACAAGGCCCAATAATATGCAACCATGCACTGAGAACCGTAGGCAATGAGCCGAGAATGCACACTCTGTAGTAGGTGCTATTAAAAATTTGAGACAACTCATAGAGGATATTAAGAGATCCATAGAATAATACTGCACTAATTAATTTTTTTAAAACCGTGCAATATGGGGGTTTCAGCATGTTCACACTATGACACTACTAAAACATAAACAGCACCCAACAACTTTTCCAGCATACAAAATCATTAGGAGAAAGAAAGCACTAATAAAGGAAGGAAATCACAGACTAAACATCTAAGCATAATCAATCAAAATTTCTAGGAATAAAGTCCCGCAGATAATCATACACATTAGTAAACGACCGGCCAAACACCAAGAAGGGATTAGATGCTACAGTCAAGCCGATACTAAGTCCAACTGCAGATTATATGGTAACAGGTAGAGGCGTCTGTTCCTTGTATACAACCAGGTGTCTAACTTCGTAGAGAAAATTTGGAACACTATAGTAGGCAACGATATGTCCCAGGGTTCAACAGGTGCCTCGATTGATAGCTAATCAATAGAAATCAGTATGTTCTCAAGTTTCTGAACTCAAGCCAGACCAGCTAATCAAAAAGATACATTATGTTTTCCCTTCTCACACCCCAAGTCCCCGTACCAGAGTAAAGGTCAAGCTGATAGGGATGCAAAGAAATGCCTCTCACCGAAACCAGATTACGCTACCAATCAAAAGGTAGCTAGACCTGAAATTCGTGAATAATAATACAATTCTTGCACAACCTGAAACCCTAGAAGCCATGTCGAGCCCCCAAAATCTCTGATTCAACTCCCATCCCAAACGGTGGTAACCAGTTAGAATCCAATCTTAACAACATCGCGATTTGAACCCATGGCATCCCCAAAAGACTGCGGTATCAACCCAGAAATCTTGCAAAATCGCGATTTGGACAACAATATCGCGCGCAATTGGGCCCATAACCACGCACATGTCATCAAATCGTGGGAAAGAAACCAATAGCGACTTAAACCTGGGCCATCTAGGGTTTCGAAATTACCGCTCCGACCCCCAATTCTAGGCAATCCTTCCCCTTCCTGCCCACAAATGGCACCGCGCAACCAGAAAACCATACGACGCACCCTCAAGAACCACTACGATTGCTAAGAAACAGGGCATCGATGCGAAGGAAACGGAACTGACCTGGTTCGCCGGTAGGGTTCCGCCGCCGCAGCCACCGCCCGAGCCGACGAAGCGGCCGCGCGGCAACAGCGGCTCGGATCCCGGTGGGGTCGAGGCCGGCGAGGTGGATTGTGTTTTGCGTCGTCGTCGTCGTCGTCCTAGGTCGGCGTCGGTGCTCCGCGCCTCCGAGCGCCGCCGCGAACGGGTAAGGACTCGAAGCGAAACAATTGGAAACAACCTAGAGGAAACGGTGCGCGCGGGACCCACTGTCGGCGCCAAATTTTGTGACGAGGCGCGAGGCGCGCGACGCACGCGACGGAAGTGAACTCAGAAGAAAAATAAAGAGGAGTAGAGATACGGCAACAATACTAATCACGCTTAAGGAAAGCATATCCAGATTGCCTTGTCCACCGGCCGTAGAAGTTTTTTCCTTAACTCTCGGACAACTCCTTGTATGATTTTGTATGATTTTCCTCGTATGAGCAGAGGCGCATCTTCATTTCTATTACCTTCCAAACCGAATAAAATATTCCTTTATCCGGCCAGATTGCTTAGTTCCTTCACTAATCCCACGGATGTCAATCTCTTGCTCATATGCACTGGACTTCTATAATAAAATATCTCGGGCACTTTGCTAATCATACCATATAAATAGAATCTCCCGGGATTTAGCATATGTCCATTCATTGTGTGTGCGCACATGAACTCTAGTCTGCCAAAATTCCTTCGCATGCACGTCATCATGAGAACACCAACAACTCTCTGGAATTTATATGAATAAATTCGGCTTCTCTCTTGTCATCCACCACATCTGTTCTTTAGAATTTGCTTATCATACCAAATTCTGGTGTTCACATGCAATTAGTTTTGTAATTAAACTTTATTTAATACTCTAAACAATAAGATTTTTTTTATGTGACCTTTAGCACTAGTGAAACGAACACCCCCCTCGACTCCCAGCCGAGAAAACCCTCCGAACTTTGGCCCATATCCGGCGAAGCCTGGGTCAAACCAACCTGGGCCAACGTAGCACAGACTGAGGACGGGTAAAGCCACACAGGGCGCCGTTACCAAGGCTGGGCGCGTCCAAGCCACAGGCCAGTGAGCACAGAGAGGGCGATTTTTTTCAGTACGGGGGAGTCGAACTCTCGTGACCAGGCCGCCAGCCCCGTGCCTTACCACTGCACTGAGCGCACATACTCCCAACTAGGGTAACACATGTTTGAGAATTTGGGCTATGACCTAAATGTTAATTTTAATAAATCTCAAAAGACTACTTACATTTGTATAGCTTGATGTGGGACTTTAGTTTTACATTACTACTCTAGCATGGTGAAAGAGTAAGAACACACGCGAGCGCTCGCATCATCTCAGCGGGTCGGGCTGGGCAGCTTTTTTTTACTATGGGTGCGCTCGTTTCCACCCCTCTAATTTTTAGAGGGGTCACATCAAAGAGAATCTTACTATTTAGGAGTATTAAAAAAGTCTAATTACAAAACCTCCTTGACAGATGAGTTCTACTTCGCGAGACGAATCTAATTAGTCTAATTAATCTTATTTTTGGAACAGTGATGCTACAGTAACCGTTCGCTAATCGCGGCTTAATTGTCCTCATTAGATTCATCTCGCGAATTAGAGGGAGAGTTTCGAAATTAGTTTTATAATTAGACTTTGTTTAGTACTCCTAAATAGTAAGATTTTTTATATGATCCCTCTAAAATTAGAGGGTGGAAACGAACACACCCTTGTATTTTTTTATATTAAAAAAAAATTGCGCTGACAAGCTATTATCTCTAGCCGTATTAGGCTACTCCCAGGGGCCAGCTAGTACCTCCCAGCTACGTCTGTCCTCGCGACTTCACGAGACTCCAAAGAAAGAAAGGCATGCCGCGACCAGCATACTATGCACATCTATTATTATATTCTAAGGCCTTGGTTGACTGGTGTGAGCTATACATATCGTGTTGTGCACTGTTTGGTTTCTAGGAAAAGAATCAACCAGCTACCATCAGTTAATCAAGGAGTACACATAACATAAACTTCAATACAGCAAAGTTTTTTATTTCTAAAAATATGGACAGCAAATATGGTCGGAATAAATTCTAAATTATTTTCGATTCTGATTCCACTAACATTCAAATTATTTCTGTTCTAACTATGTTGAAATTTTGAATATTTCAGAAAAGCTCCATCGTAGCTGGTTATATTGTTCAACAACAAAGTTTTAGATAACCAATTATAGATGCCACTATAGCTAGTTATAACCGTTTTGCTTTCATGTACAACTTAATTGTTTTATCCTGTTACAATACAAGAAAATAGAGTTTTAGTTAACAAGTTTTAGTGACCAAGAAATCTTTTCTTTTTTTTATCACTAAATGTTAATAAATAGTGACTAAGTTTCGAGTTTTTTTGTGTATATATGGTTTTAGTGACCATATATATAGTTATCAAGTTTGTGTTGGTTGATATATAGTTTTAGTGACCAACATATACAATTGTTGGTCAATATATACATATATAGTCACAAGCTTTTAGCCACCAAAATATAACCAAGTGTCGGGTACCAAAATCAGGGTACCCGAGATTAACCACCGAAGATCGAATCAACATAAGTTTAGCCCCAATCCCGAAGTTGTCTTTGAGGAGCCATGGCGTCACGCCCGAGGCCCACACAGGGCCATCGTGTCAGATCCGACTCACAGGAGATCCCAGCTAGGAGGGAGGGAACGTCCGCCTTGCCCGACCCCTCACAGAGATGCGCGCCCGAGTATGGGAGGGCTGTGGTTTGCCCGACCTACATCCGGGACTCGGACTTGCTGCACAGATGTCAAAGGACCGCATTTAAGACTGGCGGTTGGGGCGACGCCGCAATGACCCAACATCATCATCGCAATGCTACAGCTACGATTATGGTGCGAAAGACGGCGCAGCTCGAAAGCCCTCCCTCCTTGTCCTGTCATCGCAGACTATTATGGTCAGGGAAGTGACGTGCCATCCTAGTTGACAGAAAAAATATCATCTTCGCTATCCTTCGCCAGAGTTGGGACGCGTCGGACGGGTTCAGGCCGACGTGACGCGCTGCAGCGCAGCGGTCGAGGTGCGATAAGGCGGCCTTGGTGGCCCGCGCCATGCCTTCCAGGACACTCCTGGTAGCGAATCCTTTCGCGGGACGATCTCTCTCTCACTTGAGAGCCGCTCTCAACCATTAGACAATAAAAGGGAGAGAAGGACATCGGAAAGGTGGATCACGCAATCACCGAACCACAATTGACCACACACGAGCGCTTACGCGCGCGTGAACATAGAGACTTGGGATCATTCTCTCTCTGTCTCTCGCCCGCTTGTAACCCCTACTATGAGCAATACACACTTTACTCCCGAACTGGACGTAGGGCGTTCGTGTCCGAACCAGTATAATTCCTTGTGTTCGTCACCCCTTAACCCCAGATACAAATTTACTCGTCGGCCGGTATCTAAACATCGACACCAAGCTTTTGGTGATAAAATAGTTATTGTTAACCAAAATCCGCATAGAGTGATTAAATACCTTGGTGACTAATAGTTATTTTTGTTATAGTATTATAACCTCAGTTAAATTATTTTTAGCCAAGCCGCTATCAGTCCATAGCAAATTATTCGAAAAACTGTTCAACAAGCAAAGAATGCACACTATTTTTCTTTTTTGAACAGCATCATATTTTTCGTAGATCCTACAAGTGCTTACATCACTTTTATATCAACTTGTACATTGGAAATTTTTAGAAATTTGACATGGAATATTTATGAGATGTAGGTGAATGTCATAGCAATATCAATTTTTTAATAGAAAATTTTAGTATTTCTAGCATGCTGCTAGGAGTACCATGCTTTTGGCTCTGCTCTCTTCAAGACCGAGAGAGACATGTGCCAGGACCAGGGCAGTGAGGAGAATATTGTGTTGGAGAACCAGAGAGGCATAGTAGTCGTACATATTTAATAAGGGACTGGAGGGAGAGAGGGTGGCAGGAGAGTGACGACCGGCCGGGAGAGGTTCAGGATTCTCTGAATTGCAAGGAAAAGGAAGAGATGTGAGGAGGTGTGCTAGTCTGCGGAAAGAGAGTTTTCTTTTTCTTTTTTAGGAGCGTTTGTGTGCGGGTGTGTAGAAAGTACATATAGGGGGTGTTCGTTTTTTAGACTAAATTTAGGGGCGTACAATCTTGTTATTTAGAGATATTAAATAAAGTTTAATTACAAAACTAATTGCAGAACCTTGTGCTATTTCGTGAGACGAATTTAATGAGGGTAATTATGACGTGATTAGACGATGGTTACTGTAACATCACTGTTCCCAAACAGAGCTTAATTAGGCTCATTAGATTCGTCTCACAAATTAGCACATATATGTAAAAAGATTTTATTTTTAAATTTTATTTAATAATTTTAAATAGTAAAATTCTCTTTGATGCGACAGGAACTAAAGTTTAGAGGTAGGGAAACGAACACCCCCTTGTCTGCAGGAAGTAGAGGCGACGGCTTCAATGAAATAAAAAGCCGGTCTTCCGTAGCCATGTCCCACCACTTCACGAGCTGCCAGCAGCAGAACTGCAGGATTCCTGGCTAGGGAGCAGGCCACCATTAATCCAACTAGGGTAACACATGTTAGAAAATTTGGTCTATGACCTAAATGATAATTTCAATAAATACTAAAAAAGTGTCCCTACTTTGTACCTCATTTTTTTAACTTTGCATAATTGCTCCTGTTTTGACCAAGTTTGTTGTACTGTTGCCCCTACTTTGATGGCAAAACTGTAATTTTTTCATCAAAATAGAGGCAACGGTGCAACAACTTGGATGAAAACATAAGCAATCGTGCAAAGTTGAAAAAATGAGGGCAAAGTTATAGTTAACACTCAAAACAGGGGTAACCGTACAAATGTCCCCTAGTAAGTACAGACGCGAGCGCTCGCCTCGCCTCATCGGGCCAGGCTAGGCGGCTTTCTTTTGCTATGTATTTTTGCCATAAAGAAAAGCAAGCAATTATTTTCTAGTAGTATTAGGCTACTCCCAGCGGCCAGCTAGTACCTCTGTACTACTCCCTCCGTTTTTTAATTGATGTCTTCGTTGACTTTTTAAATTACGTTTGACCACTCGTCTTATTCAAAATATTAGCTCAAATATATAAAATTATAAGTTATATTTCAAATTTACTTGATGATAAAACAAATTATCACAAAAAATTGATATTTGCTAAAATATTTTGAATAAGACGAGCGGTGAAATGTAACAAAAAAGTCAACGGACAACATCAATTAAAAAATAGAGGGAGTATATGCTAGAGTGCATTCACCCCTCATCCTCCAATTGCTAAGCAGTCATACTAACGACTGGACAGGAACCGGTTCCAAATCTAGTACCATCTCGATTTCCATTCCACAAAATGTAGTGTTGCACAGAGCCAAGAGGAAGTACTTTCCGAGAATAGTAGAATGGATAGACACAATCTAGTTTTAGAGGCTTTCTTCTTTGTTTTCTTTTACTCTTGAGCTGTTTTGTATTTTACTCTATTTTATTTCTAATTTATTTATTCAGTAGGGGATGACCCCTCCTGTTCCATTCAAAAAAAAAAATGTAGTGTTTAGGAAGTGTTTGGTTGCAAATTGGTTATGCATGGGACCCAACATGGATTGATACGGAGAAATATTCTCTCCACATGCCTACCATCTCATTCAAGAAAGAAAAATAGCTGGAGTGCGATGCCCCTCGTTGCGAATTAGATCTAGGTGTTTCCGATGATATCTCAAAGAACGCGTTTCTATGCTGTGTATAGGTGTAAGTTTGGTCGTGTGTGTAGTAGGCATTGTGGTTTCCGAAACTGCATTTGGGACGTGTGGCCTTGAGCGGTGGTGCTCGTCCGGCGTCGCATCCAGCCGTGGCGTGTCTGGTGGCAGCAATGAGCTTTTGTGCCGGCGGAGCTTCGTGGGCTTCGCGGCGGCTTTGTTTACTGCCGTTGGCCTCTTGCTAGTGGCGGGTCGTCGTGTCCTTGGCGTGTCGAAGGTGCGGTGGTGACGGCGCGCCGAGGGAATAGTGTTCCCAAGCTTCCGCCACTTCGACGACGCTTCCCTCTAGTGCCGTTGAGGAGCTTGTGGAGTGGTTGCAGGGGGGCGGCTGCGGCTTCTTGTTCCGGCTGTCCTAGGCGTCGAGGATGCGGGCTGGCCGGTGCTGTCGGCTTCGGTTTTGTCGTCGGTGTCAGGCGATGCTGAAGACGGTGGAGCAGGCTTGTTTCTTGAAGCTCTGAGGGCTTTTTGTGTTTTTTCTTTTTCTAGGGGCTTTAGTGCTAAGTTGCAGCAGCTTGTAGTTTCTCTGATACCTCTCACGCGTGGAGACACAAAGGTAGTTCGACGCCCCTCGTCGTGCACCGGGTCTTGATGGTGAAGCGTTACCGCTTTTCACAGGATCGAGTCGGAAGTGCTGATGAACAGACACAGATAGTACATCACATAAATAAGCATAAATTAAGTCTTTAAGTTATTACAAAGTGCATTAAAACAGAGTTTTACACAGCGGAAGACTGAACGAAGCTACACTACTCTCGACGATACAAGGTTACACATCGAAGCCCGCGATGTGTAGCCGAAGCTCACTGCTCGAGCTCCCAGTGGACGGTCCAGCCAACAGACGGCTGCCCCTCCCACTGGTAGCCACCACCAAACACCTCAACAGGCACCTGCTCACCTGCGCACAAGAAGGGAACCACAAACCCTGAGCAACTAACGCGCAGCAAGACTTACCCGCCAAAGTGGCCATAAACAGCCGCCTCCTAGGATGCAAAGGCCACAAGGGTTAAGCTGACGTGACTTGCAGAAGCAGCTCTAATTACTTAGTCCTTCCTTTCAAGTTTTAGCTCAGATTAAGTGATTAATAAAGTATCGGGTTTGCAACTAACAACTAGAACAAGCAGGTAAAACAAGCAACTGAAACTGAAAGCTGTAAAGCAGTACATCGGTAAATCATCTCATCAACATCATCAAGATCACACTATGATGCGACTCAGTGAACAAGCGGGGTGCTCATATCCGAGAGCGGCGGCATCGATGTACATCCTGCAGGAGAAACCTGACACACATGACACATACGCGCATAAAGCCGTATGTGGCAACCTTTCGCACTGCACACCCTAGAGCTAGGCCGAGTCCTGTCACTCCCGAGATGGACCTTCCCCGCTATCCCCGTCCCAGACGTACGATCAGCGCGGTAGGCTACCCAATCTCTCCCACGTACCAAGATAGAAGTGGCAGGGATTCACCGGACGCTAGGGCGACACAGGCTACGTCGGTTTACTTGGCCCACAACACCAGCATGTGGTCAGTACGTTCGAGACTTGCTCAACAGGGCCAACAACGAACGGTCTTCAATCTACACAGACGGGGCTACCACCGAGAAGGCCCAGCCTTCGCAACCACCCTACACAATCCCCGTCCGGTCTGCATCCATCAACAACCTTCTAGCACAATCCAGATATCAAGCCTATCATGCGAGTGGGACTTACCACTCGACTTCTACCGATTCCTAGCATCTAAGCATAGCAGTGCTAACGAGTGACAACTGACACATTAACACTAACAGGGATTATCAAGGATAAACAGGAAGGGTAACATAATGCATACTACGGTTTCAATCAACTCCTAGAAACCTAATGCACAAACATTTCTATCTACCCCAAACAAGTGATAGAAGAAAACTAAACAGGTCCAGAATGCACCGGGGCTTGCCTTGCTCAGGGGCGGCGCTAGCTAAGTCAGCGGTGTCAGTCTGCTGCTCCTCCTGAACCTCCTCCGGCAGCTGGAAGTCCAGGATCTCCGGGGTCTCCTCTGAAACGATCCGACATGACAAGGTGAATGCATGTTAGATGCAATGAAATGATGCAATTAAGATTTAACTGATTTAATCGGACAGTCATTTACATTATATTAAAGAAAGTTATCTTCATTAATAAAAGTGATTAGATTCTGCTGTGAGTGATTAACTTTGTTAATTAACTTTTGTCTGAAGAATTTCCTTCATTAAGTTATTAAATTAACTTATTAGATTAGTTGGTTAATTAACTTTTGAAAGTTAGTTTATGCTCAGAGGCATATTTCTTGGATGAGGAATCACCCAAGGTTAATTACTGCGAAGTTTGATGATTTATTGACTTATGGATTATTTTTAATAATTTAATTAAGACAGAAGTTTAAATAAATTACAGAAAAAGAATTAAACATTAGGTTATAGTGGAACAATGCTCTATAAGTGTGTAAACAGGTACTTTACAAGCATGCACGAGTTTGGGATTTAAGGAGCAACCAGGAATTTATTAGGATTTAAACGAGATTTGTGCTTTGTATAAAAATACAGGGAGCACAGAAAAGATTTTTGTGGATTTGACATTTTTGTTGGATAGCCCTGGTTACAGGGAGTCCAACAAAATTGGATTTGCATTTTTGTGTTTTTTATTCTATTTATTACACATTTTACAAGATTTCTAGCATTTTCTAAAGATTTTAAGAATTACTGGAAAAAGGGTAAAAGCTCGGGCCAATCACATCGAGGCCACATCGGGGGCCACAACTATTGCAGCCGCACCGGATCGGCTGTGGCCAGCGCCAGCCGGGCTGGATCCGAGCCGGGGCCGGGCTAGGGTTAGGGCGGGCCGGGCTGGATCCGGGTCGCGGCGGGGTCTGGCGACCCAGGCGCGCGGCCATGGCGGCCGGCTCGCCGGAGCGACTTCCCGCCGGGGCTTGAGGGCAAGAAGATCACGGGTGGGGGCGGCGTGATGAGAGGAGCTCGATGGTGGAGGCTAGACTCGACGCCGACGAGCGGAGGAGGGCCGGCGACGAGGGCAAGGCCGCGCGGAGGATCGGCAACGTCGCGGGCGAGCTACGGAGCGAGAGGGAGGGAGAAGAGTGGCTCGGAGGCCTCACCTTGGCGCGGGCTAGCTTGGCGCGGAGGATGTCGACGAGGAGGAGGCCTGGACGTCGGAGCTCGACGGCGAGGGCTTCCGCGGTGGCTCGGCGGCGGCGGGGAAGACTCCAAATGCCGGCGGACGAGCTGCGGAGGGAAGAAGTGAGGGGGTTAGGGAGGCGCGCGCACGCGAGGCGAAGCTTTTCGAAGCAACCCGACGGGCCGAGGCTCACCGGAAGGGAGGGAGACGGCGGCGACGGCAAGGGCGGCTCGAGCTCGAGCTCGACGAGGGCGTCGATTTGACCGGAAAAGGAGGGAAGAAGTGAGGGAGAGGAGCGGGAGAGCTTCCGACCGCGCGTTAAGAGGGCGGCGAGGCCGACCGGGGCGGCCGGGGCCCGGACAGGCTTGTCGGGGACGGCGGCGCGCGGCGGGAGGGAGCCATCGCGCGGCCGCGGCGGGTGCGGGCCGGGCAGCATAGTGAGGGCGAGAGAGAGAGTGACAGGTGGGCCCAGCCGGTCTTTTCTTTTTCGAGAATTTAAATCCCGCGGTTTTGACCGAATTAAACAGGGTACTTCCCGTGTTCCAAAAATTCTCAAAAATTCTGGAGATGAAGCCCAGACAACCAGCTACAACTTTGCTTTTGGGTCGACGTGGTTTTGAGCAACAGAGTTTGAAATAAAAATTCAGGAAGGCTGCAGTTTGTGACCACTTCCCTGAATTTTTAGAGGGACTTCCATAATTTCAAAAATCTTGGAAAAAATCCCCAAAATTATCTTTTCTGAAGAGCTTGCCCAAGAATTTTTGGTTGTTCCAAGTTGTTATTGAAATTTTTGAATTCCTTCACAAACTCGGGTTTTGCCATTTGTTTGAACAAAAGCTTCCAAACAAATTTGAAATTGGGTTTTTGGAGTTTGATTTGCACGCTTCTCCGGATTCAGTGACACGGGGTGTCACAGATGGACCGGATGATCTCTCGATGGACGCGGTTGTTTCTGGGTGTAGGTGTAGGCCGTTCGTGTGCTTGGGTGTGTTGACGTTTCTTTTGTATACGAACAGATACTACATTTATATTCAGGAATGAGAGGTTAAAAAAAAAGAATCAGTGCAATCAAACATAAAAACTGACCGATTGACTGTTTTTATCAGATGGTTAACAGCAACATTCCTATGCCCCAACAACAGCTACTAGTGGCACCCATTACTACCCGGCACATTTCCATTGGCACGAAAAGGAACGCGACTCCAACTGTTGCGTTGCAAAAAAAGAGGCTGCACTGTTGCTCAGCGTGAAACATCAGTGTCAAGAACACGGTCAGAGCTTCGTGCGCCGCGGCGTGGACACGTCGAAAATGGAGTGTATAGTACACTGGTGGCGCATGCAGTCACCTAGGCCCGTTACATCGCCGTGCTGTGCATGCCTGGCGTTATGCGAGCTCGTACTCCCCCACCGCTTAAGGTCCTGTTCATTTCTTTAGAGGCCTCTAAATTTAAAGCTTTAAATTACTATTTAAGAGTATTAAATAAAATTTAATTACAAAATCTTTAGAGATAAGTTCTATTTCGCGAGACGAATCTAATGAGCCTAATTAATCTTAATTTTGGAACATTGACCCCCCACTGGTTCGCTCAAAATTTTGGAACATTGACGCTACAGTACCCCTAACATTTGTCTCGCGATGTAGAGGGGGTTCTAAATTAGTTTTATAATTAGACTTTGTTTAGTGCCCCTAAATAGTAAGATTCTCTTTGATGTGGCCCACTTTAGAGAGAGGTGAAACCAATACACCCCAAGTATCTGGATCCATGGCGGTCCACGACGATGAAGCACGGCGTCGACGTACCGAGACGGCGGCGTCTGTTTTCTCCTGAGCATACAGGGAACAATATGGAATAAGGAGGCAGCGCAGCCGCTTTGCTGGAAGGATTGAAGGAATAGGAGATGTTTCAATAGAAATAATGCCCGCTCTAATGAGGGATCAATAGAATTGATTAGCGGCAATTGAATATTATGGCAATTTTGCCATATATTATGGCATGGACTGCATGAGAGAGAGAGAGGGAACATTGAAAGAGCTGCTGGGATTTTTGTTGCCTGCCTATTTCCATCTTACACGTATTGCCATTGAGTTTAAAATTCATTTTTTTTCACACAAATGCAAACAAACAACATGATGTAGGTTGAACTTAGGCAAATTTTAGTTAAAGAAAAATTGATTGTGTTTATATTTGAATTAATTTAAATTATTTGAAAATCTGGGTGTTACAATAATCTCACTTAGCTTTAATCTTATAAACACTGCATTGTTGGCATAGTTTCGTTCTTAAGTTTTTGCTATTTTAACTGTAACTAGTCGAGTGCCCGTGCGCTGCCACGGTTCTTAACAACGGTACCTAGTATCACGGTTCTTTTGTTTTCCTTTTGTTTAAAACTCAAACTTGATTCGTGCCGAATTTGCCCATGTAGATGATCCTACCTCATGGTAGACCTATGTTTGATTGTTACCACCTCATGGTAGACCTATGTTTGATTGTTACCACTCTGCTATAAACAGAATAATTTAATCTTGACAATGCATACACACTTTGGACCCATGAAGTCATATAGCACGGAAGAAGTCAAAATCAACATTCAAAGATGGAAATCCAGATTAATCGCAGCCAAACATTCAGTTTAACTCATTGATGAACCTAGTTTATGCCTGAAGTTTGCGCCCTTCATTCTGTAACTATTGCCTCCAGAGCTTCTAGGCGATGCTCTACCTGCGAGTGCGCTTATGTTGATTCGTTTAATGCTGTAATTCGTCCGCATATACTTTCGTTAAATGTGTTTAATGCATTATTAGGGGAGGGGCCTCCCGTCCTCATTTCCTCAAAATAGAAAAAAAAAAATCTTGTAGCTGTCCTGAGTCAGTTTATTTTGATCAGTGTAAATCATGAGTTCGGCTACTGCTCCCTGACCAAAAAGGCATAGAAATAGTAGTTTGATGTCCATCCACAGACAAGACAACACAACACCAAGTCTGGAAAAACTGAAAGATGCATAAGCTCTTCTGCTGATGATATTTGGAGTAAAACGCCAGTTACAATGAAAGAAAAAGGATGAAAAGAAAGACTTTGATTCAAATGAGTTTCACACGTTGAAGTGATCCCAGGTGCACTGGATCCAAAAGTTGTATTCTCATGAAGTTGTAAGAACTATTTTATACAAAGTAGGGAGGAGATCAAATTCTAAAAATTTAATCCTCGCTGTTGTATGTGCAAAACTAATTAGTTCTTACACGGATTGCAACCTGAATGGTCGCTTAAAGCAAAGTTACAAACTGATTCTTGTAAGTGCAAAACCAAAATCAAATGCTAACTGGGAGCAACCCCCGTCTTCGGATGGATGCAGAAAACCAGTAGCACTTGATGTAACTGATAATTGAGGTGGAGCAATTCTTATCAGGCTATGACATCAATTGAGATTATTCATTTGGAGATTCTTCCGTTATATTGCACATATCTGAAGGAAGGCGGCAACGTCTGGATTAGAAGCAACGGAAGGTGCCAGTGCTGAGTGCTGGAATACATCGGCTTGACCGGCCGCATGGCTTAGTGACAGTGCTGGAATTCATTGAGCAAAGGAACATTTTGCCGAACACCTTACCTGCATGACAGACACCAACGATGGCCCCCAAGGAAAACTGCAAACGAGTAGAACTTTTCGCGTCCCAGACTCCTGTAGCACAATCATAGACTTGGTTTCGCGGGTACGCGGGCAGACACGAGGGAGATGATGACGCGGAGAGGGAGGACTCCGGGAGAGAGTAGCCGGAGAGGAGGAAGAGGAGCGGGTCTTCGAGATATTTGATGGGGGCGGCAGCAAAGGAGGTGCCACCGTTCCGCGGACGGGGCGGCGGCAGGGGTGGGACGGGGCGGAGCACACCCGAGAGCAGGGGATGGTGGCAGGGGCGGCATCGGCGGCGGGCGGAGCCGGAAGGGAGGGAGCGACTGCGCCGTTGCGGTCGACTTGGGGTGGGGGGCGATGCGTAGTTGGGCTGCGGGCCCATCTGTCGGCGCCAAGAGATAAGAGAGGGAGAGCACAGATTCATTCGCAAGCGTCGGATAGACATCCAACGGCTCGAATCGCAAGATGACAGGAACACCATCATCACCAACTGCCTTTTTTTAGGGAAGTAGAGACATACGAGAGCGTGCATTTATAAATAAAAAACATCTGAGTGTGTGCTGTAGCCCAAAGAGCAGCTTAAAATGACAATATCGCTTCAAAATGCCATGCTAGAACTTGAACTTCGCTCAAGCACCCGAGCGAGCGTATGATATTGCCTAGTTGAAAAGATGGAATGGCTTAGGGTATGTTTGTTTTTGCTTTTCAGCTGGTTTTTTCAGATGAAAAAATGGCTAGTTGAAAAACAAACATCAAATTTCTGACCTGATTTTTGAAATGTTGAAATACTTACTTTTTCAAATTTTTTAAATGAACTAAAAGAACTAAAAGCTGAAAAATTAGTTGAGAGCTACTTTTCTAGTTTTTGGTATGTTGAGAAACTTAATATCTCTACTACTTAACTAGTAACACGCATGTGTCTAAATAATGATATCACGTGGCAGGACCATAAGGATTACCGTGTACATGACTACATTAGCATTAAGTATACCAAGAAAAAAAAGCTTTTCAGATATCACTCACCAGTCTAAATAGATATGTAACCATTTTTCTTTTTAAAAAATAAAATGATATATTACAAAACAGAAGCTATGAATGGGATCATGCATTTCAGATTTGTATATTCATCCATTTATGTCACATCATCAAACTCCGCCACCTTGGTTGCCTCCGCGGACAACCTTATAACATGAATATCAAGCTAATAACTGCGGTGCAACAAAACTAAGCAAATAGCATCCGTACGTTGATCTGCAAGCTTGGTGTTATGCATTGTTATCAAAAGTGAATGAAAAAAATTCCAATACCAGGCTTCATATGCAAGCTTGGGGTTAGTCTTGCATTGTTCTTAACTCGTCAACAGGACGTGATCTAGGTGTGCTATATACCAAAGGCAAAACCCAAACATATATTCTTTGAAATATGTTATGCTACAAAAAAATATGGCAGTCCAAGCTCATTTTCTAACCAAAACGAAAATATTGATGCACCCACTTTCTGCTATAAAAAAGCTCCATGTACTGGGAAACGTATACAAAGCACGTCAACACAATATGTAAATTGTTTGAGGTCAAACCTGAATGAAACACACGCCACCAGGATTATATAAATTGTATAAAATGAGTCACTATAATGTCTGGTCTCCCGTAACTTGCAGTGCCAAAAGAAACTTGATTCCACTAAAGACATCAGTAAATATTTTGTTATTCTAGTGCTATAAAGAGAATAAATCAAAAGGACATTAAGCTGGGCCAATAATTCGATTGAGTATTGATAAAGGCCACTGGACATCTACAATTCAAGATTATGCAAGTATTGATAAAAACATTATTCATGGAACATGGGCGTCCTCTCAGAAGTGGACATTTTTTCTGCCTCACCATCATCTTCGTCGTGCCGCTAGTGGATGCATCCATCCTTCAGAGTCACTCCCGTAACTCAAGCGGTGGCACCAGGTACCATCTGGAGCCGCACCCCCAAATCTGAATTGTCCTTGGAACTTTAAAAAAAGTTCTTAGTCGTGAGTTTGAGTTTAGAATGAAAGGAAAAAAGTTCTTTGTTAAAGAGACGACATATGCATACGCTTTAGAACCACTGAAAGCAAACATCTTCTTCACCTAAAACAAAAATGTCAACAGAGAAAAATTATTAGACAATGCTTTGAGTGGGAACCTAAAATTAATAGAGATGCACACAGGCAGCAAGAATACGGAAGACAGAAACATATATAAATGAAAAAAACAAAATGGGAACTTCACGCGATGATTCATGTCCATGCATGTGCAGGTTGCCTCAAGCTATATGAAACAATTATTAAGAAGCAGGACTACTTCAAGTGTTTTTTTGGTAACTTGCACAGTAAACTCTTCATAACAGTTCATAGCCCTCCTAGCATCTCTGTTTTACTTTTCTTTTCCATATCAATTAGACTCCAATGCAGTGCAATGCATGACACATGGTTAGTATATTTCTTTGATGAGTACCACCGTAGTGCAAGCCATTTTGCAGGCTAGATGACAATAATGGACGGACAAAGCTATAATTATTCAAGAGCATTCCAGGATGGTACAAGAAATCGACCTTGGATGCAGTTGTAATTTCCAGTCGACCTTGGATGCAGTTGTAATTTCCAGCCTGCTCCATGTGAACACTCTTCTTTCAAAGCTCCTCTCGTCTCTGCGATAGTATCAACAATGTGCTGAAACCCACTTACACTGATAATATAAAATCACAGCTTAATCTGGTATGATCATAAAATGGATGTTTATCATGTAGCAGATTGTAATACCAATCAGGGTACCTCAAAGTGTAGGAAACCATAGCTTAGTTTTGTCACCATCTCACTGCTTTAACTATTTTCCACCCAGTTGGTTATTTGTTTAGATTAAAAAACAAGAAGCGCAACAAAAGTTGCAAATGATAATTAGCTGAATAGTAAAACAAGAGGCAGGTTTTTTTGGAGGTAAAACAATCAAGAACAATATTTGAGGTGTGATGGAATTAGATGAAAAGCTCAGCTAAACCTTGGCAACCATCCCAAGTGAGGTCAAATCGTCACCACATGTGTCTTCAACATTTGCTAGGAAATTAAGTACAAGAAGTGTTGCTATTGTTTGTCGGATTCATACGGTAGCCATAGATTACTTGTATGTCAATCTCCAGCTTATTTCCGAAAATGGAGGATGCATTTGGTCTTCACCTTGACTGCCCAGTTTGTATACAAAGAGATGGAGACATATGGTTACAGAGAGAGATGGAGACATACTTGTATGTCAATCTCCAGCTTATTCTAAATTTTTCAAAACATAGAATACATGGACTGACCATGACCGAAGAAACATATGATTACAGAGATGCAAATATCTAAACACATGTTCCTTCTACTTTAGAGGGATAACAATCTTGCCCAACAAAGTTCATCAGTCACACGCTTTGAACATTTAGATAACTGAACTCTAATCACCCTAAACCCAGCAGGTATCGGGCACAATCACACGCTCAAGCTCGATTAGAATTTAGAATTTAGATTTTGCTAGTGTCCCTGTTAGAGCGTCGAGAACGTAGGAAGTAAGGATGCGAGACCGCCGGTCGTGGCCTGTAGCCTTGCCGGCGAATGGGAGCCGTGGCTGCGCACGGTGAGAACTCGAGAACAGAGGAGCAAAACGCAAGAGCCGTGAGGCTTCTTATTCTTGCTTAACAAATCCTGATTACATCGTGGCTACTTATAGCCTTCCTAGACAATCCTGAAACTTAACAACTCTTAACAATCTTAGCTGACTATTCTAATCTTCTCCAAGAATCCTGTAACATCCCCGTTTTATTGGAACTCTAATCATGCTTCTAATTGCTCTATTAGTGCAAATTACGTTGAAGTTCAAGTGCTCATGTTTAAACTTCAAACCAAAAACAATTTCTCGAAATTTGGTCAAATATGAGCTTGAACTAAAACTTCAAATTTTGCACATAAGTTGGCCCAAGAAAAATCATATCTGGGTAGTAATCCTCAAAATAGAATTTTGGAGAATTTTCCAGAATTTTTGGAAAATTTTCCAGACTTTGCTTGAATCTGTAAGGACCATGGAGATCCATCAACATGGCCAGACATAAAAATACCGAACCCAGTTCGCACCTCTTGAAAAAAGGAAGCATCAGTCCTGCACGTATAATCAGAAAAAGGAACAATTTTTTCTTGTTGACCAGAAGTGTCATGTGTTATAAACTTTAAGAACGATTCTGCATCAATTTCATATGCTTCATATTGGACTTTTTGGGCTGCTTTTGCTTGATGAATGACAGTGAACAGCCCAATATTTGTTCTGAAATCTGAGGTCATTTATAGCCTTCCACAAGAACCAAAGAATATAAAAACAAGATCAATGTATTCTTGTGAGTTCAGGAAAGGAGCATATGCATGAAACATTACAGTTCCTTCAGAACAATCATCGTCAGGAATTATTGAGACAACAGTAGCTTCGGCCAATTACACCCTTAAAGTACAAATTCATTTCACACGGTCAGGAGGGACAAAACTTCAGTTACACCCTTCATCTAGACTTCAAACGGTCAGGAGGAACAAAATAGCTAAAAAAAGCCTGGAACAAGAGGGGGGTGGGGGGGGGGGGGGGGGGGGGAAGTATTAGGACTGATTAATATAGACAAACACTCACAAATTCATTTCACATACCTTCATGTGATCTATCTTTTGAACAATGTCATCGTCTTTTTCTGTAAAGAATGAAATGGCAGCATTTGCAGCTGCTTCAGTGGGTACAAAACAGCTAAAGAAATCCTACCAAAAAAAAAAAGCAGTCGGTTAGGAATCAGTGGGTACACAAGTAAAGCAGTTTCGAATCAGAGGTCCAAGAGTTTACAGAATTCAGGGTTTAAGGAGAGGAGCTTTTAGCAGGTAGAAACCTATTCTGGAGTAATACTATGTACAGAAGTTCTATTCATGTACATATATAAGCCACAAGTATGTACCTTGGCAACACTCAACATTGTTAGTGTTTCCTGATAATCAAATTCAAGTTGGCGTATGACCTGGTCCATCCTTTTCAACTTCTGTTTCATTTCACTCACCTTCTCTTCAAGATGTTGGATTAGCATGCCTTGCTTAACAGTCAGGATATCCGATGACTCAGTATTCTGGGAGAAAGTATCTGGGATGGCTGCATGCTTGACTAATGGTGCTTCCTTGCCGGTGTTTGACATGGGTTCTATGGAACCATATTGGCCCTCAACTTCTTTCATTCTCAGCTTTTGTGTCACTTCTTGAGTCACCTTTTCAAGATGTTCGATCTTCTTGGAGCAAGGATCTGAGATCACTGCATGGTTGACTAATGTAGTTTCCTTTCTGGTGTCCCACGTGGGCTCTATGGAACCATACTGGCCCTCCACTTCTTTTGAAATTCCTGATATACTGGTATAAACAGGTTAACAAAATCATAATGTACCAGAAAATTGATCAATAATATGCAGTAGGAACACTAACCTTGTAGCATGGTTCTGCTGCAAAAGTCTATGATGCAGCTCTCGAATCTCCTCCTGAAGTAGTTGGATTGTTTTGGCTTGACTATTCACAATGTTCACCATGTAATCTGATGAATCTGCATGGGCGACTAAACTATCCATCCTTGCATCCTCAGTGTCCCCAATGGACTCAATGGGACCATCTCTTTCACCCCCTGTATTTTTAATTTCCAAATCACGGATGTAGCACGATGATCTTAAAATTTGCTGAAACTATTGCTTTGTACTATTTATTCAATACCTCGTTTGTCCGAATGACGGAACAAAGTGTGAAGCCAACCCACCTGTTTAGTAAAGGGCATCTCCTGAGACAACGAATATCAGCCAATTGTCAAGCCATGCATGAGCTGAGGCATAAACTAACAAATAAACAGCAGCATGGCAAACATCTCATCAGGAGTCAGAGAAATCAGATTACCAAATACTCGCTACGAGCGGACCTCTTGAACCATGTAACCACTCACTAAGAGAACCTACACAGGAAATTACATAAGCAAACAAGCAATCTGTCACTAGACTATACTGGTAATCCGAGAGAACTGACTTCCTTCGGAAAACCTTGTTTGAAAAAGCTTTATCTGCATTACATAGTGGCGATGTAGATATGGAGGTGCTGGCTATTTGCCGGAGCATATTCAGAGGAAGTAGAAAAGAAAAGATAAAAGACTCAGTTCTGCTTAAGCAAGACTTATAAATGGAAACAAATCTTCATTTTTCTCCTGAGCAAGAGTGCCGCCACGCCGCCATCGTTGCCTCGGCTAAGATCGAGGACCTCCGTGCTGGCCTCGTGCACCAGGAGGAGTACACATGGAGCATAGCTGAAAACACTGAGCGAGCAGCACCTCACTCAGGTACGGCCCGCCCCGACGAGCAGCACCTCCTCGAGAAGCCACCAAAGACCATGCCCTCTTCGGATCAAGATCCTCCAGTCGTCGCCGCCCGCGCCGCCATCGCTGCCTCCGCTAAGATCTAGGACCTCCGTGCCGGCCTCGCGCATTAGGAGGATGTCGACCTCAGCCGTCACCCTCACCAGTGGGATGTCAACCCGGTTGCCACCGTCGCCGGAATCCGCAGCCGATGGATTTCGACCTCTCCCCCGCGGAATCCGCCCCGCTAACGTCTACTCAACCTCTACTCAATACTGCCTAGAGAATGCATACCTTTTGGGGGTGGCGATGAAGCCAAACATTGTAAACGATAGCCAGTACATAAGAAGGCATGGCAATACATTGATATATGGATAAGCTGAATGTCAACACCAAAAACCGCAATACCGCAATATTTCACAAACAGAACTGATTTGAAATTAAGTATACATAACTGCTTTGGCTGTGTTTAAAATATATTTTGGTGCATTATGTAACCCTGTAGAATCCTGGCAGTAATAAAAAGATTACTAAGCTTGCAAAACTATCACTAATCTATATCTAAAGACTGGTAACTGGCAGCAGAACTTTCATCATGCAAAATTTGTATCTCCTGAACAATATAATGGCCACAAAATTCAACTTTCATCATGCAGTAATGTATAAGCATACATTTGAATGAATTCATGAAGAACTATTTCTGAAATAACAGTTGGCTTTAGCTTCAAATACGAAATGCCATGAATATGAGATGCCGTTGTCTAATCCAGCAGACGTCTTGAAGCACAGGGCATTGATGCTGGAGAAGGGAACTTTCACCGCTGCTGTTTGATTAATCTTGTTGCTCGTTTGAACAGACTCAATTACTATAACAGGATAGTCAGCAAAAAGGTTTCACAAGAATTTTAATAGGTTCACTTTGCTGTATCGACACAGGCATCAAAATCAGGAACTTTCAATATCATTACCCTCAGGTAAACTACTTAAATCCAAACAACAGTGGTAGTAGAAATCCTTAGTCTAATGAGTAACTTGATGTTTCATGCCCAAATGCTTAGCCTATTTCAAGCCAAAATGTTTAGCCTAATGATTAATTTGATGTCTCATGCCTTTCTAATTGAGTTAATGATGGAATACTTTCAAAGCCACCACAGATTGGAGCACTCTAGCCACCACGTCAACTTTCCTCTAATACTGCAATCAAGCAAATGGCAATGTACATTCAATCGACTCTTTAAGTATCAAGCCAGGTCCAGGACAAAGGTAGAAGTTGACATATTGCAGATATGTGGTCACCATTCAGCTAGCTTGGAACAGAATGATACTTAGGGGCCTAAGTAAAAAATTAATTGCTTCTATAAAATTAGCAGATCGAATGAACAACAATACCCATGCGGCAACTTAGTCGGGACCATATAAACAATCCATTTTTATTAGACAATTAGCAGATCGAATCAGACAACAAGCATTATTGAAAGAAATTCGAGGATAGGGTTCAGATCGGGGTTAGCAAACCTGCTGATCCTTCTTGCTAATCTATTGAAAGAAATTTTTATTAGACCCCTGTTTTGAATGTTAACTATGAGTTTGCCCTTATTTTTTCAAATTTGCACAATTGCCCTTGTTTTCATTCAAGTTGTTGCACCGTTGCCACTATTTTGATGAAAAAATTACGGTTTTGCCATCAAAGTAGGGCAATGGTGCAACAAACTTGATCAAAACAGGGATACACCTCCTCACATCTCTTCCTTTTCCTTGTAATTCAGAGGATCCTGAACCTCTCCCGGCCGGTCGTCACTCTCCTGCCACCCTCTTTCCCTCCAGTCCCTTATTAAATACTACTACTACACCTTTCTGGTTCTCCAACACAATCGGTGTGTTCGCTTCACCCCCTCTAATTTTTTAGAGGGGTCACATCAAAGAGAATCTTACTATTTAGAAGTACTAAATAAAGTCTAATTACAAAACTAATTTTGGAACCCCTCTAAATCGCGAGACGAATTTAATGAGGGTTATTAAGCCGCGATTAGCGAATGGTACTGTAGCATCACTATTCCAAAATAAGGGTGCGTTCGTTTCTTTAGAGGTCTCTAAATTTAAAGCTCTAAATTACAATTTAAGAGTGTTAAATAAAATTTAATTACAAAACCTTTTTAGGGATGAGTTCTACTTCGCGAGACGAATCTAATGAGCCTAATTAATCTTAATTTTGGAACAGTGATACTACAGTAACCATTTCGCTAATCGCGGCTTAATTACCCTCATTAGATTCATCTCGCGATTTAGAGGGAGTTCTACAGCGCTGCAAGCACCATGTTTTGCCTTGCTTTCATGGGTCTCCCGTAAGTCGGTCTCCGGACCCAATTACAACCGAAAACTTGACAAGTAGTTACTTGTCAGGTTCAGCTAGTTTTCCCAGAGTTGACAAGTAGTACTTGTCAAGTGTTGCAGAAGTTGACAAGTAATACTTATCAACTCGTAATCCCGAATTCCCGTCCTTCCCGTATTGAGCAAGGACCCGTCAAGTATCGTTCCCTCACATGTTTCCTTGATGTATGGACACGGGTGGCCATGTTTTGCCTTGCTTTCATGGGTCTCCCGTAAGTCGGTCTCCGGACCCAATTACAACCGGAAACTTGACAAGTCAAGGTTCTGCTAGTTTTCCCAGAGTTGACAAGTAATACTTGTCAAGTGTTGCAGAAGTTGACAAGTAATACTTGTCAACTCGTAATCCCGAATTCCCGTCCTTCCCGTATTGAGCAAGGACCCGTCAAGTATCGTTCCCTCACATGTTTCCTTGACGTATGGACACGGGTGGCCATGTTTTGCTTGCTTTCATGGGTCTCCCGTAAGTCGGTCTCCGGACCCAATTACAACCGGAAACTTGACAAGTAGTTACTTGTCAGGTTCTGCTAGTTTTCCCAGAGTTGACAAGTAATACTTGTCAAGTGTTGCAGAAGTTGACAAGTAATACTTGTCAACTCGTAATCCCGAATTCCCGTCCTTCCCGTATTGAGCAAGGACCCGTCAAGTATCGTTCCCTCACATGTTTCCTTGACGTATGGACACGGGTGGCCATGTTTTGCTTGCTTTCATGGGTCTCCCGTAAGTCGGTCTCCGGACCCAATTACAACCGGAAACTTGACAAGTAGTTACTTGTCAGGTTCAGCTAGTTTTCCCAGAGTTGACAAGTAATACTTGTCAAGTGTTGCAGAAGTTGACAAGTAATACTTGTCAACTCGTAATCCCGAATTCCCGTATTGAGCAAGGACCCGTCAAGTATCGTTCCCTCACATGTTTCCTTGACGTATGGACACAGGTGGCCATGTTTTGCTTGCTTTCATGGGTCTCCCGTAAGTCGGTCTCCGGACCCAATTACAACCGGAAACTTGACAAGTAGTTATTTGTCAGGTTCAGCTAGTTTTCCCAGAGTTGACAAGTAATACTTGTCAAGTGTTGCAGAAGTTGACAAGTAATACTTGTCAACTCGTAATCCCGAATTCCCGTCCTTCCCGTATTGAGCAAGGACCCGTCAAGTATCGTTCCCTCACATGTTTCCTTGACGTATGGACACGGGTGGCCATGTTTTGCTTGCTTTCATGGGTCTCCCGTAAGTCGGTCTCCAGACCCAATTACAACCGGAAACTTGACAAGTAGTTACTTGTCAGGTTCAGCTAGTTTTCCCAGAGTTGACAAGTAATACTTGTCAAGTGTTGCAGAAGTTGACAAGTAATACTTGTCAACTTGTAATCCCGAATTCCCGTCCTTCCCGTATTGAGCAAGGACCCGTCAAATATCGTTCCCTCACATGTTTCCTTGACGTATGGACACGGGTGGCTGTAAGCTTCATGACCATTGGAGTTTGGAAACCCCAAAGGTATGAATGTTTTGGTGATTGGGTGACCATATTGATGTGACTAACATTTCCTTGTAGGATATTCAAATGGTCATGTCAATGGAAGTGTCGCCTCACATATTCTATCTATCGACGACTTGGTGATTGGTTGCCTCGACAATTCGGATCGAGAGCTTGATGGAGTCGCGGAGAAGATGTGGATCAAGGCTAAGGACATGCTAGATCCAAGCGAGTGTTGCTTGGTTAGATGTTAGCTTGAGTCCATAGGAAAAACCGGACTATCAAGAGGGATCGAATTGGTTCTCTTAGAGCACACTAGGTTAGAGATCAAATGGATGCATTGTGAGTCTCTTGAGGGCTAGGGTGGCTGAAGAGAAGAAGAGGAACCAAGGATGAAGAAGTTGGAAGCAAGGATCAAGAGTGGATCAAGTTTTCAGCTTATCCGGTAGAGACCGGACAGTACGGTCCTAAGGACCGTACAATGCGGTCTTCATTGAAGATCCAGACAGAGAAGTGAAGTCTCGGGATGCTGAGAAAATGAAGACCGGACAATGGGACCGGACAGTACGGTCAAGGAGACAGGACAGTACGGTCATCAGAAGATTTCCAGACAGAGAAGTTGAAGTTTCTGGAAGTGGAAGAAATGAAGACCGGACAATCGACCGGATGGTACGGTCCTAGGGACCGGACAGTACGGTCTTCATTGCAGATGAAGAAGAAGATGGAGATGCGCCTGGAAATAGAGACCGGACAATACGGTCTGGAAGAGACCGGACAGTACGGTCCTATTGTACGGTCTCTAGTTTCGCAGGGCACTTTTGGGCAACGGCTAGTTTTGGGTTGGTAGCCTATAAATAGTTGGTTGCCCGCCCCTTGAGGGGTCTCTTGGCCATTGTTGGAGTGCAGGAAACTCAGAGGGAGCCAAGAGCAAGAGAGAGAAGCACTTGAGAAGGATTTGGAGTGATCCTAGTGCTTGAGAGAGTAGCAATTGCATCCACTTGATCTCTAGGCTAGTGTGAGCTTGAGAGAGTCACTTCGGTTTGTTACTCTTGGTCTATGGCGAGGCCTAGACCGGTTAGGCGTTGGTGTTGAGCTGTCCAAGGAGATTGTGGAAGCTAACACAAGTTTGTACACGGTCTTGGAGCTTCCCGTGCGAAAGAAGCATCACTAGTGGAGCGCCCTTTGGCACGCATCACGTGCGGAGCCTTACCTCCGGAAGAGTACCCGGGATCGAGCCCGGCGGGACGTGCCCGCGACTTCACTCGGAGGGTGAAGTGTGCTCTAGGAGGGATCGCCATCGAGCGGAGGGACGGGGTCGAGACTCCGGCGGGAGTGACCCAACGTGGAGTAGGGGAAGGCGCCACCCTTCCGAGACCACGGGAAAAATCATGAGCATTCCTATCTCTATCTCCTTTACATACTAGCATTTACGCTTCCGCATTTACTATTATGTGCTAGTAGAATTGCATGATAGGTTGTCTCTTTACTACTTGGTAGAATTACTTGTTAGGCTTTACTACTTGGTAGAATTGCTTGCTAGGGTGTTGCTTGTTGCATAGACTAGATTGTGTGCGCGCATAGCTTGCTTTTGTTATCACCATATCTAGTCTTGCTAGCTTCACGCCTAAAGTACGTTTGGGAGAAATTGTTGACACACCGATTCACCCCCCCCCCTCTCGGTGCCCTTGATCCTTTCAAGTGGTATCAGAGCCTCGTTGCTCAAATAGGGCTTAACCGCCTTGAGTAAGGATGCCGAGAGATCATGGGCCGCCCCCGTTCGATGGGACCGACTATGCCTATTGGAAAGCTCGCATGCAAGCTTACCTCGAGGCTCTCGATCCTCTCGCATGGGAGGTGGTAAGTACCGGTGTCTCTCTAAGGACTCCCATTGGTACTCTTGATGTGAATCTTGCAAAGGCAAATGCTAAAGCTAAAAATGCCTTGTTTGAAGCTATCACTAAAGAGGTCTTTGCTCGAGTCAAGTCCGCGGGTACCGCTCATGAAGTGTGGACTCAAATTCAACAAATTCATGAGGGTTCCACGGACGTGAAAGAGGAAAGATACTATGTGCTAAAGAACAAGTATGATGACTTTACCATGTCTTCAAATGAGCTAATCAATGATACTTACTCTCGCTTGAATGTGCTTGTAGAGGATATCAACTCTCTCGGTGTGAAGGACAAGATTGATGATGGTGACCTTGTGCGGAAGATCTTGAGGATTCTCCCAAGGGAGAAATATGGAGCACTCATCACATGCCTCTTCAACACCGACATTCAAACCCTCACAACCCACAAGCTACTTGGGAAGATCACCGCCTTCGAGAGCTACAACCTCGACAAGAAGCTTGATGAGAAGCCCTCCAAGAATCTTGCTTTTGCATCCGAGGGGTCAAGCAAGAAGATGAAGAAGGTGGTGACTCAAGATTCAAGTGATGAAGAGCTCGAAGAAGATGTTGAAGACTTGTTGCAACTTCATCCCAATGATCTAGCACTCCTCATGAAGAGAAGCAACTTCTTCAAGAGAAGATTCATCAACAAGAAAGATGCCGAGTGCTACAATTGTGGGGAGAAGGGTCACTTTGCCAAGGAATGCCCGAAGCCAATCAAGAAGAGCAAGAAGAAGACTCAAGAGTCAAGCGATGATGAAGAAGAAGACCCTAGAAGCAAGTACAAGGCAAGGAAGAGGTTTGTCAAGAAGGAAAGCTCTAGAGGTAAAGACAAGAGAAGATCATCTCGCAAGGGACTCTATGTTGGAGAGTGGGTTTCGGATGATGATAGTGATGAAGAAGAAAGTGATGACTCATCCTCCAAGGGAAAGAAAATGGCCGGTATTGCTCTCACCAACATCTCCGAGACTTTACCTCCACCACCTACTTGCTTGATGGCCAAAGATGATGATAGTAGTGAGGATGAGGAGAGCGAGTCCGATGAAGAGTTTGGTGAGGAGGATAAGCCCACATATGAGGAACTCTTGGATAGCATTCTCCTAACCGGCAAGATGATCATGAAGAAGGACAAGACCATTGCTCGGTTGGAGAAGGAACATGATGTGGCCGCCTTCCGAGTTCGTCAACTTGAGGGTGAACTTAGGGACTTATCCATCTCTCACAAGGCTCTTGATGAGGACTATGACAAGCTTGAGGAAGATCACATGAAGCTCAAGGAGAAGTCCAAGTTACTAGAGGATGAGATCAAGCACCTTTCCACTTCGCTCATGACCTTGGATGAAAGCTATGACAAGCTCAAGGTTGAACACATGAGGCTCAACGGCAAGTTCAAGGTTCTTGAGGAAGAACATCAATCTCTCCTCGAAAAGTGTAACACTTCTTCTTCTAGCTCATCAATTTCCGATTCTTCATATATTACTTGTGATGGACTAACTCCCTCTCTTGAGAGCATCTCTCTTGATGAGAACATTTTGAAGGAATATCATCAACTCAAGGAGGAGAGAGCTTCGGTGATGGACGGCTTCGAGAGGCTCACAAGGGGAAGGACCATTCATAAGGAGATACTTGGTCGGAGCCTTGTGAACAACCCCGGGCACAAGGGACTCGGCTCCTACCCCGCCGCCATCAACCTCATCGGCAAGGACGAGGATATCCCACCTTGGGTAGTCCCCCTCATGGCGGACGACTACTATTGTGAGAAGTGTTGCCGAGACGGCCACACTAGCAAGAATTGTCCCAAGGTGAGAAGTTCCAAGGTTTTGCCTAACGCTAACTTGTTCCATGGAAATACACACTACAAGCTCTTTAGGGACAAGAAAGGCAAGGTGAAGGCAAAGGCTCTTGGATCACCCGACAAGAGGAGGATGATGAGGAAGATTTGGGTGCCCAAATGCATAGTTGACCTTGAGAGGCCAACCAAGTGCGAGTGGGCTCCCAAGAACAAGACCTAGAAGGGTGATGGTGGTGGACCGTGTGCCGCAACGTCAACTTATGAACGTCCACCACAAGCTTCGAGTGCTTCATCGACAAATCTACTCTTCAAGGAGGTAACATGTATCATAGTAGTTTCTTTTCTTGCATTTGCTTGCATGGTAGCTAGGTGCTCCTTTGTGAACTAGTATGTTTGCATTCATGCATATGTTAATAACTAAAAAGAAAAAGAACATAAAAATTAGTTCAAGGTCTAACTTTCTCAAGATAGCTATGAGCATGGGGGATGCTTGAGTTGGTGGACCGAAGGACTCAAGGCAAGGTTTGGCTCATAGTGAGTAAGCTTGAGAGAGGTTCAAACTTGGCCTTGAGTAGGTTTCCTTTATGCGTTGTCTTAACTTTGCTTGCATATCACATGGCATGTTTACTTTCTCTTGCATTTGTATGATATGCTTGTCTCATGCATTGCATATAGGAAATCACAAAGGAGTTGTCACACTATGAGGAAGTGCTTCATTCGTAATATGATCTCACATCTCATAGAAGTGTGACAAAAGAAAAGAATTGCGCTTCATGCCCATTGAGTCTTGCTACATGATCCTCAAGGTTAAATCTACTTGCACGGATCATAGGCAAATGGCTCATACATACCCCTCCTTTGGTTTTATCGCATTTGGTTCTTATTGGTTGCTTCTTATTTGCCGATTGAAAAATTACTATAAGCCTATGCGCAACCTATATTGGTCTATTTTCAAAGGAGTGTTTGAGAGTTCCCCTTCTAGTCCATGTTTGGTGTTTATTTGGTTTTTTGAGTGAGAAACTTGGACGTAGAAGGAAATTCCTTGAAAATCAGCTTTTCTGGACTAGACCGTACAATACGGTCAAAGGGACCGTACAATACGGTGTGCTTTTGCACGATTCCTTCGAAACCTGAGGCAGAAAGGAGACCGGACAATACGGTCCTGCAGACCGTACAATGCGGTCTCTATAGCTTATCTGTCAGGGTTCCAAAGGAGACCGTACAATACGATCCCTATGACCGTACCATACGGTCTTGTGAACTTCATCGCGTGATACATCCAATCTCATCCGTTGATTCCGTTTTGGATCGATCTCAGCCGTCGATTCAAACTAAAGTATTTCCTAACGGATTTCCGGCGATTACTGTGCATCTCCTCCACCATTACGCCGCCGTTCGCCTGCTCCCGCCACCGCCTCGCCGCTTCCCGCGCGCGCGCCCTCGCCGTCGACCAGCCGCCGCCGTCGTGCCTCACGCCGACGTGCTCCAGCTCTCGCCGCGCGCCGCCGCCTGGTCCACTTCACCGCGCCCGCACGCACCTGCAACCCTAGCGCCGCGCCGCCGCTTCACCACGCCGCCATAGCACCGCGCGCCGCCGCTTCACTTGACCACGCCGTCGCGCTCGCCGACGACGACCACCAGCACCACCGCGCGCCGCGCCTGCTCTTCCAACGCGTCAAGCTCCACCGCGTCGCGCCGCGCCGCCGCACCACCGAGCCGCCGCTCCGCCTTGCCGCGCGCCGCCGCCGTGTTGAAGCCGAAGACGAGGACGTCACCTCGCCGTCGACGAGCATCGTGCAGTGGAGCTCCTCCATCCGCGCGCCTTGAGCTGTTGCTCCTTCCTCGCGCGACGAGCTCCTGTACCCGGCGACTCACCGAGCTCAAGTCCTCCACTTCGACGATCATCGTCGTCTCTTCAGTTTCGGTGAGCCACTGATAATCATGAACCGCACAGTAGCCGATCGGATTCCGTATCTAGGGTTTGAGCCATTCATCCTTCATCGATTGAAAATCCCTAGAAATTCGATCAAAATTGCTCCTTTATTGCGAAATCGATATGCATTGCTATCTATTGTTTCGCAATTTAGGTTACCATATGTCGTAGAGGTCGTATTTCATCTCTTATACCTACGACATGTTGGTTGCATTGTGTCGATATCGATTCCATACCATACACCTAGCTCGACACTAGCATTTCCTCGATTAGTGGTACATTGTGTCTATTGCATATGATCTATGTACACTAGTTGATCTCCACCGATAATCGACAATGCCATAGTTCCCCATTGCATATTTGCCGGCATTGTGTCCTTTACCTCTGCGCTAGGACTTCATCTAGATTTACGCGCTTACCTACGATTCTTGCTTGTAGATTATAGTAGGTTATTCTATACTCATATACCCTGTCTTATTCCTATCGTGCAGTGGCAGTAGTCAGCGGACAGTGGGCAGTTGACAGCAGAGCAGAGACAGTGGACGGATTGAGGGCCAAGCCCTTAGTCCTATCTTTGGCAGTCAGCCGTCAGTGGACGGGTTGGTGAGCCAAGCTCACTCGCCCTATCTTGTCTGCAGCCTAGTCAGCAGTTATGGCAGGAGGTACTGGCAGAGGCAGAGGCAGGGGCAGAGGAGACCGTGACAGGGGCAAGTCTAAGATGGTTGAGCAGCCCAAGAGGAAGAAGCAGAGGACTGGTGATCCAGAGTTGGACCGGATTCTCAGGGCAGCAGAGGTTGACCTACCAGCTAGCAGGGCCACTGACCTCAGGATCAGGGACACACCTGCTGGAGGACAGGGGGAGACTCCGAGGAGGTCTTCCAGGGCTAGAGCTACAGTGCAGCGGACTCCGTCCACCCGCGAGGTTGGTACGTCGAGGACCGCTCAGGAGCTGCCAGAGTCAGAGGCTGAGGAGAGTTCTCACTCCGGTGACGGACCCCCTGAGGTCACCGAGGGTGACAGGCAGAGGATGGCGATCAAGTTCTGTGCTCTTGACAGGACTGCCACACTCAGGGACGTGCTTGCTGAGGACGCACTCAGGCTGCCAGGCCCCGTCCTCAAGAAGTTCAGGAGAGTGTCTGAGGAGGTATGGGTACCTGCCAGGAGGGACCCACAGGCAGGAGGTCGCTTCTGGACCTTACTACAGCAGAGGATAGCAGCTGGGTTGAGGAGCAGACTGCGGACAGACGGAGCTAGTAAGCTCTTTGTCACTCACCAGCACTGCAGCATACAGGCTGCCAGCAGAGGTGCCGGGACGGATTTCACACAGCACCTATCTTATATCCCGGGCCTCCAGGAGATGATCACCACACTGATGCGCTGGGATTACGATATTGTGATTGACTTCTACGCTTCTTTGTGGATTGCTCAGGACCGCTCAGCTATATGGTTCATGCTCAGAGGACAGCCCCACAGAGTGACGAGGGAGGACCTCGTTAGCGCCCTTGAGACCATCCAGCACGAGACTAGGGTGTTCCCTCTTGCTCACCCAGGGATGGAGCCGCCCCGCAGACCTCTTGGGGGACACCTACCGTCAGACGAGGATATGAGTATTGCTTTCCCTCCACCTCACCCGGAGAACTTCAGCCGAGCTCACACCAGACTTACACATGAGGGCAGGGTTCTCAGGAGTATACTGAGCAGGACGATAGTTCCCAGGAGTGGATACAGAGATCAGTTCTCCATTCTTACTCAGTGGGTTGTGATGTTAATGCTGAGGCACAGAGGCTTTGATTTGGTTGATCTGATACTGTGCCAGATGGAGGATGTCATTGCTGAGAGTATAGCTGCCAGACACTTAGCCTTTGCACCTCTGATCTGCTACATTCTGAGGAGGCTACAGTTGTTGTCTCAGGAGGACTATGACGAGCTGCCCAAGAAGACTACAGCGTATACTCCTTTACCTGCCTCCGACAGACGGGTTGCTACCCGGGAGTCAGCTTCGCAGGGGAGTTCTTCACAGGGCTTAGGTGACACGGCTACCGAGACCGAGCAGCATATTCAGACTGGTAGCCATATGGAGTCCATTCCTGAGGACGTTACTCCGGATTCTAGAGCAGGACCTTCAGCCTCTGCTACAGCTCCAGCACAGACAGATGCACTTCTACGCGCAGAGCTAGCAGAGCTCCGTAGAGAGATCCGGAGTCAGAGAGAGGACAGAGAGAGGGACAGACAGATGATGGACAGCGTTATACACACTCAGAGGGAGTTGGCTACTGGCATGTCTTCGTTGTTCACTGGCTTTGAGGCTATTGCTCAGACTCTACGTATCTTTGGACAGGCATTGCCAGGTCTCCCGTCGTTCCCACCTCTCACTTTCCCAGGTGTGCTGCCACCAGATACAGTTCGCTTTCAGCAGCTACAGCAGCAGCAGTTTGCTCAGACACAGGGAGGACAGTCTTCCAGCCAGGGACAGTACTTCAGCACCTTACTCACGGCTCCCATCTCACCTGCTGGTGCACCTACGGTGGGGCCGTCGACGTCCACATTCGCTGGTTTGACTGGAGAGGCAGGACCTTCACAGCAGTACTTCTCTTCACCAGGCCTCTCCATGACTCCGTCAGCTCTTCTTGCTACTACAGCTCCGAGCTTCTCACCGATACAGTTGACGAGTCCCTTCTTTGTGTCACCACTGCCAGCTCGTACACTTGACTTCGACACAGTAGCACAGACCACCTCAGTGCAGACAGACTCAGTTCTTACAGCTTCACAGGCAGAGGTTGTGACTACTACAGCTGAGACAGCAGCAGTGGAGCAGACAGACTCTCCCAGGACACCTACTCCGCCTCGAGTTGTTGAGCCCTCAGCAGATCTTACCGATTTTGGATACACTCCTGAGGAGGTACGTGAGGCTCAGCAGACAGCACCCCCCAGGACTCCTTCACCACCTCCAGAGTTTGAGTACACGGCACTTCTTCTGAGCAGCAGCAGCCGCAGCAGGGCACCTCTTCAGTGACTACCACCACTGCACCTCCTCCAGCCTCCGACGCGTAGGACAGCTGTTTTTCTCTTTCCTTCTTTCTCTTTTTGGTCATTGGTGCCAAAGGGGGAGAGAGATAGAGAGATCTTGTATAGGTCTAGGGGGAGTAGTGGAGTGATCTTGTGCTCAGGGGGAGTGTGAGACAGTTCCAAGGTTTTGCCTAACGCTAACTTGTTCCATGGAAATACACACTACAAGCTCTTTAGGGACAAGAAAGGCAAGGTGAAGGCAAAGGCTCTTGGATCACCCGACAAGAGGAGGATGATGAGGAAGATTTGGGTGCCCAAATGCATAGTTGACCTTGAGAGGCCAACCAAGTGCGAGTGGGCTCCCAAGAACAAGACCTAGAAGGGTGATGGTGGTGGACCGTGTGCCGCAACGTCAACTTATGAACGTCCACCACAAGCTTCGAGTGCTTCATCGACAAATCTACTCTTCAAGGAGGTAACATGTATCATAGTAGTTTCTTTTCTTGCATTTGCTTGTATGGTAGCTAGGTGCTCCTTTGTGAACTAGTATGTTTGCATTCATGCATATGTTAATAACTAAAAAGAAAAAGAACATAAAAATTAGTTCAAGGTCTAACTTTCTCAAGATAGCTATGAGCATGGGGGATGCTTGAGTTGGTGGACCGAAGGACTCAAGGCAAGGTTTGGCTCATAGTGAGTAAGCTTGAGAGAGGTTCAAACTTGGCCTTGAGTAGGTTTCCTTTATGCGTTGTCTTAACTTTGCTTGCATATCACATGGCATGTTTACTTTCTCTTGCATTTGTATGATATGCTTGTCTCATGCATTGCATATAGGAAATCACAAAGGAGTTGTCACACTATGAGGAAGTGCTTCATTCGTAATATGATCTCACATCTCATAGAAGTGTGACAAAAGAAAAGAATTGCGCTTCATGCCCATTGAGTCTTGCTACATGATCCTCAAGGTTAAATCTACTTGCACGGATCATAGGCAAATGGCTCATACATACCCCTCCTTTGGTTTTATCGCATTTGGTTCTTATTGGTTGCTTCTTATTTGCCGATTGAAAAATTACTATAAGCCTATGCGCAACCTATATTGGTCTATTTTCAAAGGAGTGTTTGAGAGTTCCCCTTCTAGTCCATGTTTGGTGTTTATTTGGTTTTTTGAGTGAGAAACTTGGACGTAGAAGGAAATTCCTTGAAAATCAGCTTTTCTGGACTAGACCGTACAATACGGTCAAAGGGACCGTACAATACGGTGTGCTTTTGCACGATTCCTTCGAAACCTGAGGCAGAAAGGAGACCGGACAATACGGTCCTGCAGACCGTACAATGCGGTCTCTATAGCTTATCTGTCAGGGTTCCAAAGGAGACCGTACAATACGATCCCTATGACCGTACCATACGGTCTTGTGAACTTCATCGCGTGATACATCCAATCTCATCCGTTGATTCCGTTTTGGATCGATCTCAGCCGTCGATTCAAACTAAAGTATTTCCTAACGGATTTCCGGCGATTACTGTGCATCTCCTCCACCATTACGCCGCCGTTCGCCTGCTCCCGCCACCGCCTCGCCGCTTCCCGCGCGCGCGCCCTCGCCGTCGACCAGCCGCCGCCGTCGTGCCTCACGCCGACGTGCTCCAGCTCTCGCCGCGCGCCGCCGCCTGGTCCACTTCACCGCGCCCGCACGCACCTGCAACCCTAGCGCCGCGCCGCCGCTTCACCACGCCGCCATAGCACCGCGCGCCGCCGCTTCACTTGACCACGCCGTCGCGCTCGCCGACGACGACCACCAGCACCACCGCGCGCCGCGCCTGCTCTTCCAACGCGTCAAGCTCCACCGCGTCGCGCCGCGCCGCCGCACCACCGAGCCGCCGCTCCGCCTTGCCGCGCGCCGCCGCCGTGTTGAAGCCGAAGACGAGGACGTCACCTCGCCGTCGACGAGCATCGTGCAGTGGAGCTCCTCCATCCGCGCGCCTTGAGCTGTTGCTCCTTCCTCGCGCGACGAGCTCCTGTACCCGGCGACTCACCGAGCTCAAGTCCTCCACTTCGACGATCATCGTCGTCTCTTCAGTTTCGGTGAGCCACTGATAATCATGAACCGCACAGTAGCCGATCGGATTCCGTATCTAGGGTTTGAGCCATTCATCCTTCATCGATTGAAAATCCCTAGAAATTCGATCAAAATTGCTCCTTTATTGCGAAATCGATATGCATTGCTATCTATTGTTTCGCAATTTAGGTTACCATATGTCGTAGAGGTCGTATTTCATCTCTTATACCTACGACATGTTGGTTGCATTGTGTCGATATCGATTCCATACCATACACCTAGCTCGACACTAGCATTTCCTCGATTAGTGGTACATTGTGTCTATTGCATATGATCTATGTACACTAGTTGATCTCCACCGATAATCGACAATGCCATAGTTCCCCATTGCATATTTGCCGGCATTGTGTCCTTTACCTCTGCGCTAGGACTTCATCTAGATTTACGCGCTTACCTACGATTCTTGCTTGTAGATTATAGTAGGTTATTCTATACTCATATACCCTGTCTTATTCCTATCGTGCAGTGGCAGTAGTCAGCGGACAGTGGGCAGTTGACAGCAGAGCAGAGACAGTGGACGGATTGAGGGCCAAGCCCTTAGTCCTATCTTTGGCAGTCAGCCGTCAGTGGACGGGTTGGTGAGCCAAGCTCACTCGCCCTATCTTGTCTGCAGCCTAGTCAGCAGTTATGGCAGGAGGTTCTGGCAGAGGCAGAGGCAGGGGCAGAGGAGACCGTGACAGGGGCAAGTCCAAGATGGTTGAGCAGCCCAAGAAGAAGAAGCAGAAGACTGGTGATCCAGAGTTGGACCGGATTCTCAGGGCAGCAGAGGTTGACCTACCAGCTAGCAGGGACACTGGCCTCAGGATCAGGGACACACCTGCTGGAGGATAGGGGGAGACTCCTAGGAGGTCTTCCAGGGCTAGAGCTACAGTGCAGCGGACTCCGTCCACCCGCGAGGTTGGTACGTCGAGGACCGTGCAGGAGCAGCCAGAGTCAGAGGCAGAGGAGAGTTCACACTCCGGTGACGGACCCCCTGAGGTCACCGAGGGTGACAGGCAGAGGATGGCGATCAAGTTCTGTGCTCTTGACAGGACTGCCACACTCAGGGACGTGCTTGCTGAGGACGCACTCAGGCTGCCAGGCCCCGTCCTCAAGAAGTTCAGGAGAGTTGCTGAGGAGATTTGGGTGCCTGCCAGGAGGGACCCACAGGCAGGAGGTCGCTTCTGGACCTTACTTCAGCAGAGGATAGCAGCTGGGTTGAGGAGCAGACTGCGGACAGACGGAGCTAGTAAGCTCTTTGTCACTCACCAGCACTGCAGCATACAGGCTGCCAGCAGAGGTGCCGGGACGGATTTCACACAGCACCTATCTTATATCCCCGGCCTCCAGGAGATGATCACCACACTGATGCGCTGGGATTACGATATTGTGATTGACTTCTACGCTTCTTTGTGGATTGCTCAGGACCGCTCAGCTATATGGTTCATGCTCAGAGGACAGCCCCACAGAGTGACGAGGGAGGACCTCGTTAGCGCCCTTGAGACCATCCAGCACGAGACTAGGGTGTTCCCTCTTGCTCACCCAGGGATGGAGCCGCCCCGCAGACCTCTTGGGGGACACCTACCGTCAGACGAGGATATGAGTATTGCTTTCCCTCCACCTCACCCGGAGAACTTCAGCCGAGCTCACACCAGACTTACACATGAGGGCAGGGTTCTCAGGAGTATACTGAGCAGGACGATAGTTCCCAGGAGTGGATACAGAGATCAGTTCTCCATTCTTACTCAGTGGGTTGTGATGTTGATGCTGAGGCACAGAGGCTTTGACTTGGTTGATCTGATACTGTGCCAGATGGAGGATGTCATTGCTGAGAGTATAGCTGCCAGACACTTAGCCTTTGCACCTCTGATCTGCTACATTCTGAGGAGGCTACAGTTGTTGTCTCAGGAGGACTATGACGAGCTGCCCAAGAAGACTACAGCGTATACTCCTTTACCTGCCTCCGACAGACGGGTTGCTACCCGGGAGTCAGCTTCGCAGGGGAGTTCTTCACAGGGCTTAGGTGACACGGCTACCGAGACCGAGCAGCATATTCAGACTGGTAGCCATATGGAGTCCATTCCTGAGGACGTTACTCCGGATTCTAGAGCAGGACCTTCAGCCTCTGCTACAGCTCCAGCACAGACAGATGCACTTCTACGCGCAGAGCTAGCAGAGCTCCGTAGAGAGATCCGGAGTCAGAGAGAGGACAGAGAGAGGGACAGACAGATGATGGACAGCGTTATACACACTCAGAGGGAGTTGGCTACTGGCATGTCTTCGTTGTTCACTGGCTTTGAGGCTATTGCTCAGACTCTACGTATCTTTGGACAGGCATTGCCAGGTCTCCCGTCGTTCCCACCTCTCACTTTCCCAGGTGTGCTGCCACCAGATACAGTTCGCTTTCAGCAGCTACAGCAGCAGCAGTTTGCTCAGACACAGGGAGGACAGTCTTCCAGCCAGGGACAGTACTTCAGCACCTTACTCACGGCTCCCATCTCACCTGCTGGTGCACCTACGGTGGGGCCGTCGACGTCCACATTCGCTGGTTTGACTGGAGAGGCAGGACCTTCACAGCAGTACTTCTCTTCACCAGGCCTCTCCATGACTCCGTCAGCTCTTCTTGCTACTACAGCTCCGAGCTTCTCACCGATACAGTTGACGAGTCCCTTCTTTGTGTCACCACTGCCAGCTCGTACACTTGACTTCGACACAGTAGCACAGACCACCTCAGTGCAGACAGACTCAGTTCTTACAGCTTCACAGGCAGAGGTTGTGACTACTACAGCTGAGACAGCAGCAGTGGAGCAGACAGACTCTCCCAGGACACCTACTCCGCCTCGAGTTGTTGAGCCCTCAGCAGATCTTACCGATTTTGGATACACTCCTGAGGAGGTACGTGAGGCTCAGCAGACAGCACCCCCCAGGACTCCTTCACCACCTCCAGAGTTTGAGTACACTGGCACTTCTTCTGAGCAGCAGCAGCCGCAGCAGGGCACCTCTTCAGTGACTACCACCACTGCACCTCCTCCAGCCTCCGACGCGTAGGACAGCTGTTTTTCTCTTTCCTTCTTTCTCTTTTTGGTCATTGGTGCCAAAGGGGGAGAGAGATAGAGAGATCTTGTATAGGTCTAGGGGGAGTAGTGGAGTGATCTTGTGCTCAGGGGGAGTGTGAGACAGCTTTTGTCCAGGGGGAGATCTTTTGGTACTTCATTGTATATTCTTTTGGTTCTTCGTGATTCTTGTTGAGCTTGATTCGCTTTTGCTTGTGTTTAGCTCATCAAGAATGCACTTGGTTTCTTTTACATACACTTGCTCGTTATATATATATCTTGCATGTTGCTCTGTCTCTAATATATTGCTCTGATATATTGTTCTGAGTTTGTGTATGTTCACCTGGATGCGCTTATTTATATCTATCTTGCCAGGTTTCCTCTTTCTGTGATGATGTGTGCACTCACTTGCTTTTGCAGGAATACCTTATCATCTCATCATCACAGAGTTGTGGTCGTAGCTCATGTTTTTATTCCATATATATCACCCATGTGCTCTAACTCTATTTTGCAGGTGATACCTTTTGAGCTATGACTACATTGTTCTCCGTTTTACTTGTTCTTCATTTCATATCCTATCCTATCAATCACTCTTGCGCTTTACATTCTCTATCTTATGATATGTGTTGTCACCAATCACCAAAAAGGGGGAGATTGTAAGCTTCATGACCATTGGAGTTTGGAAACCCCAAAGGTATGAATGTTTTGGTGATTGGGTGACCATATTGATGTGACTAACATTTCCTTGTAGGATATTCAAATGGTCATGTCAATGGAAGTGTCGCCTCACATATTCTATCTATCGACGACTTGGTGATTGGTTGCCTCGACAATTCGGATCGAGAGCTTGATGGAGTCGCGGAGAAGATGTGGATCAAGGCTAAGGACATGCTAGATCCAAGCGAGTGTTGCTTGGTTAGATGTTAGCTTGAGTCCATAGGAAAAACCGGACTATCAAGAGGGATCGAATTGGTTCTCTTAGAGCACACTAGGTTAGAGATCAAATGGATGCATTGTGAGTCTCTTGAGGGCCAGGGTGGCTGAAGAGAAGAAGAGGAACCAAGGATGAAGAAGTTGGAAGCAAGGATCAAGAGTGGATCAAGTTTTCAGCTTATCCGGTAGAGACCGGACAGTACGGTCCTAAGGACCGTACAATGCGGTCTTCATTGAAGATCCAGACAGAGAAGTGAAGTCTCGGGATGCTGAGAAAATGAAGACCGGACAATGGGACCGGACAGTACGGTCAAGGAGACCGGACAGTACGGTCATCAGAGGATTTCCAGACAGAGAAGATGAAGTTTCTGGAAGTGGAAGAAATGAAGACCGGACAATCGACCGGACGGTACGGTCCTAGGGACCGGACAGTACGGTCTTCATTGGAGATGAAGAAGAAGATGGAGATGCGCCTGGAAATAGAGACCGGACAATACGGTCTGGAAGAGACCGGACAGTACGGTCCTATTGTACGGTCTCTAGTTTCGCAGGGCACTTTTGGGCAACGGCTAGTTTTGGGTTGGTAGCCTATAAATAGTTGGTTGCCCGCCCCTTGAGGGGTCTCTTGGCCATTGTTGGAGTGCAGGAAACTCAGAGGGAGCCAAGAGCAAGAGAGAGAAGCACTTGAGAAGGATTTGGAGTGATCCTAGTGCTTGAGAGAGTAGCAATTGCATCCACTTTCTTCTTCATCACTATCATCATCCGAAACCCACTCTCCAACATAGAGTCCCTTGCGAGATGATCTTCTCTTGTCTTTACCTCTAGAGCTTTCCTTCTTGACAAACCTCTTCCTTGCCTTGTACTTGCTTCTAGGGTCTTCTTCTTCATCATCGCTTGACTCTTGAGTCTTCTTCTTGCTCTTCTTGATTGGCTTCGGGCATTCCTTGGCAAAGTGACCCTTCTCCCCACAATTGTAGCACTCGGCATCTTTCTTGTTGATGAATCTTCTCTTGAAGAAGTTGCTTCTCTTCATGAGGAGTGCTAGATCATTGGGATGAAGTTGCAACAAGTCTTCAACATCTTCTTCGAGCTCTTCATCACTTGAATCTTGAGTCACCACCTTCTTCATCTTCTTGCTTGACCCCTCGGATGCAAAAGCAAGATTCTTGGAGGGCTTCTCATCAAGCTTCTTGTCGAGGTTGTAGCTCTCGAAGGCGGTGATCTTCCCAAGTAGCTTGTGGGTTGTGAGGGTTTGAATGTCGGTGTTGAAGAGGCATGTGATGAGTGCTCCATATTTCTCCCTTGGGAGAATCCTCAAGATCTTCCGCACAAGGTCACCATCATCAATCTTGTCCTTCACACCGAGAGAGTTGATATCCTCTACAAGCACATTCAAGCGAGAGTAAGTATCATTGATTAGCTCATTTGAAGACATGGTAAAGTCATCATACTTGTTCTTTAGCACATAGTATCTTTCCTCTTTCACGTCCGTGGAACCTCATGAATTTGTTGAATTTGAGTCCACACTTCATGAGCGGTACCCGCGGACTTGACTCGAGCAAAGACCTCTTTAGTGATAGCTTCAAACAAGGCATTTTTAGCTTTAGCATTTGCCTTTGCAAGATTCACATCAAGAGTACCAATGGGAGTCCTTAGAGAGACACCGGTACTTACCACCTCCCATGCGAGAGGATCGAGAGCCTCGAGGTAAGCTTGCATGCGAGCTTTCCAATAGGCATAGTCGGTCCCATCGAACGGGGGCGGCCCATGATCTCTCGGCATCCTTACTCAAGGCGGTTAAGCCCTATTTGAGCAACGAGGCTCTGATACCACTTGAAAGGATCAAGGGCACCGAGAGGGGGGGGGGGTGAATCGGTGTGTCAACAATTTCTCCCAAACGTACTTTAGGCGTGAAGCTAGCAAGACTAGATATGGTGATAACAAAAGCAAGCTATGCGCGCACACAATCTAGTCTATGCAACAAGCAACACCCTAGCAAGCAATTCTACCAAGTAGTAAAGCCTAACAAGTAATTCTACCAAGTAGTAAAGAGACAACCTATCATGCAATTCTACTAGCACATAATAGTAAATGCGGAAGCGTAAATGCTAGTATGTAAAGGAGATAGAGATAGGAATGCTCATGATTTTTCCCGTGGTCTCGGAAGGGTGGCGCCTTCCCCTACTCCACGTTGGGTCACTCCCGCCGGAGTCTCGACCCCGTCCCTCCGCTCGATGGCGATCCCTCCTAGAGCACACTTCACCCTCCGAGTGAAGTCGCGGGCACGTCCCGCCGGGCTCGATCCCGGGTACTCTTCCGGAGGTAAGGCTCCGCACGTGATGCGTGCCAAAGGGCGCTCCACTAGTGATGCTTCTTTCGCACGGGAAGCTCCAAGACCGTGTACAAACTTGTGTTAGCTTCCACAATCTCCTTGGACAGCTCAACACCAACGCCTAACCGGTCTAGGCCTCGCCATAGACCAAGAGTAACAAACCGAAGTGACTCTCTCAAGCTCACACTAGCCTAGAGATCAAGTGGATGCAATTGCTACTCTCTCAAGCACTAGGATCACTCCAAATCCTTCTCAAGTGCTTCTCTCTCTTGCTCTTGGCTCCCTCTGAGTTTCCTGCACTCCAACAATGGCCAAGAGACCCCTCAAGGGGCGGGCAACCAACTATTTATAGGCTACCAACCCAAAACTAGCCGTTGCCCAAAAGTGCCCTGCGAAACTAGAGACCGTACAATAGGACCGTACTGTCCGGTCTCTTCCAGACCGTATTGTCCGGTCTCTATTTCCAGGCGCATCTCCATCTTCTTCTTCATCTCCAATGAAGACCGTACTGTCCGGTCCCTAGGACCGTACCATCCGGTCGATTGTCCGGTCTTCATTTCTTCCACTTCCAGAAACTTCAACTTCTCTGTCTGGAAATCTTCTGATGACCGTACTGTCCGGTCTCCTTGACCGTACTGTCCGGTCCCATTGTCCGGTCTTCATTTTCTCAGCATCCCGAGACTTCACTTCTCTGTCTGGATCTTCAATGAAGACCGCATTGTACGGTCCTTAGGACCGTACTGTCCGGTCTCTACCGGA
>JAAXCT010001670.1:122500-139333 GCA_012490785.1 Eragrostis nindensis
GGGTCGGGCGAGGCGGAGGTCGTGGGCCCCGCCCGACTCAGGGTCGGGCGAGGCGGAACTCGTGTATGCTCTCGGGGTCGGTCGCGGTCCCCTCGAGCAGTCCATTGTCGTAGACCTGTTTCCGTGGGCCCTGCACACTTAAGCCGAGGTGATTAGCAGACTTAAGTATCCTAAATCAGGATACCCTAATTTAGGTATCCGTCAGTAGCCCCCGAGCCTGGGCGGCGGCCGGGGTTTGCGGTCGCCGTCGAGGCTCTTCGTTGCCTTCCCGAGGGTATTTGTATTTCTACTTTTTCCGGTGGGTGCGCGCGAGCGCACCCGCCGGGTGTAGCCCCCGAGCCTCGGTACAAGTGATTTACTTGTGCCGAGGGTGACAAAAAATGTTTTTTCAGTGACCACGCAGTAGGTCATAGTTTGCGAATGCGAGCCCCCGAGTCCTTGCTCGATGCATGGATTCGTCCGAGGGTCGTTTCGTCTTTTTATTTCGTCCGCACCCGCGCGTCTTTACGATAAGACGGGGCACGCGTGAGCCGGCCACGTCATTCCTCGATGGTTCGATGCGTGGTGCTCGTTTAAGTTGCGAACGGGTATGTCCGAGTGAAGGTCTCGGCTTGCCCTTCGCGGGGATCCGATTGAGACTAGCTGGAGCCGACCTCATTAGATCCGAGTTCCTGCCCTTTATGATTGCCGACTCCTTTCGATCGGAGTCGGTGGGCTCGATGCCCTCCGTTCGATGGGAGATCAGGGTCGAGGTTTTTTAGACTCGGACTCAGACGCTACCGACAGAGGCCCATTGTACTACGGTGTACGGGTTCCGGTCGCTGGGGACCCCTCTTTGGTGGCCCCTCACTTAGTTTTTGCCCTGGAGCGGCCGTTCGAACCCTTCCGCGGGGCCAGCCTTCGAACTCCTGGGCTGGAAACTGGGCCGTCGGGGCGTTTTCAGCCCCTAGCCATAATTACCTGTGGGCTCAGTTGGGATTCCAAGCCCACCTGGGCCGTCATCGTGCGTCGTCGAAACGCAACGGTTCACCTTCCGCGGGGATCGAGGCCACGATTTGTCCTCGTGCGGTAGTGGAGCGAGCCATGATGGCGATAGTTACGGTACCTGCACCAGTCAAATCGCACAGCAGGAGAGGCGCGTGAAACGAGGCGCCGTGCGAACGTGCGATGCGATAGCTATAAAAAGGGGATGAGCTTTACCTCACCTACCTCACCTGGTTTTCGCAACCTTTCGCTTCCGCAGCCGCTTACCCTTGCACGTTCGCTTCGTCTTCCTCGCCTCGTCCGCTCCTCGATCTCCTTCTCCTTCACTTCGCCGCCATCTCGCTTCTCCCACCCGTCGTCGCCATGGCGGATTGGGATCGATCCCGATGCACCCACGCGAGCCTCGAGGCTCTGGCGGCGCGGGGGCTCTTGCCGCCGCGCACGGCGGAGCTGGAGTGGATGGTGCCGGGAGATGAGGTCGTGCCGGCGCCGCCGGACGGCTACATTTTCTCCTTCCGCGTCTTTCACGAGCGCGGCTTCGGCATGCCGCCCCTTCCCTTCTTCCGCAGTTTGCTCCACCACTACGGGTTGGAGTTGCAGCACCTCAACCCCAACTCGATCCAGCACATCTCCGCCTTCGTCACTCTGTGCGAAGGTTTCCTGGGGATCCGCCCCCATTTCCACCTTTTCAAGTACTTCTTCACCCTCCTCCTTCAGACGAAGAAGGATGCAGAGGGAAATCCGCGCACCGTCCCGATCGGCTGCGCCAGCCTTCGGCTCCGGGGCAATCGAGCCCAGGAGTACATCCCCGTCCCCGTCACCACCTCCAACAAGGGATGGCACGAGACGTGGTTCTACCTCAAGAACTCCGCCCTCGCGCCCCTCCCCGAGTTCACCGGTCGTAACCAGGCGCCCGGCGTTTGGGGCTGGGGACCGGCCGCCGACGACAAGAAGAAAATGGCGGTCCTCTTCAAGGCGATCGGCCAACTCAAGACGGCCGGGGTCATGGGCGTCGGAGTTATCGGTGCCTACCACGCCCGGTGGCTCGCGCCGCTTCAAGATCGGCGCTTCGCCATGTGGGAGATGGGCCGCGACTTCGCGTGGCCGGGGACCTTCATGGTGGACCCCTTCGCGGAGCCGCGGATTTTGATCCGGGAGCTGAAGGGCCGGCTCTCGGAGGCGATGGGGAAGTCGGCGGCGGACTGGGACCACTTCGAGTACCCGATCCGGGGCCACCCACCAATGCTTCCGGAGCGAGGGGCCGTACGAATCGTAAGCTTCTTGATTCGCTTTCGGTCTTGATTCACTGAATCTTGCTTTTTCTGCTTTTTGCTCACGTCGTCTTTTGGTTCTAGCCCGACCTCTCCTACATGCACTCCGCCGCCCCTCTGCCTGGAGATGACACCATCCGGGCGGCTAACAGGGAGTTGGCGGAGCGGCAGAAGGCCCGCAAGGACCGCCAGACGGCCAAGCAGGCGGCACGGGAGAAGAAGAAGGCGAAGAAGACGCTGCGTTGCCGCCGAGGTGACGTGGTCTCCTCCTCCGACGAAAGGGACGACGACGACGATGATGACGACGGCGGTCAGGTCGACTGGGACCAGGCGGCTGTGGATGACGACGACGATGACGGCGGCCCAGTTGATTGGGAGCAGGCGGTCACGGGTGACGACGCCCCTGGTCCTGACGTTGCCGGCGCCTCCGGCAGCACCTTCGGTGGGGGTGGCGACGATGTGGCGGTTGTGGGGGCGAGCCCACCTCCGACGACCTTCGCGGCGCTCGCATTCGCCCCCCCGAGACTGTTCCTTGCGGCGACGGCCGCGGCGGGACCTTCGATGGCTTCGGCTGCCGCGACGACATCGGTCGTGGTGACCGTGTCGCCGGTGGCGTCAAGCTCGACGACGACTGCAGCGACGGCTGCATCGACGAGTGCCGCGACGGCGGCCTCGTCCACTACCACGCCAATCTCAACTGCTGCAGTGATAGCAGCATCGACGTCTGCCGTGATGGCGGCGTCGACCACCGCCACGGTGACAACCACGACACCTCCCACGGCTCCGGCGGCCGTGGTGGCCAGGGCACCCGCGACGGTGACGACTGCCGCTGTCTCCGCGACGGCGGCATCCACGACCCCGCCGGTCGCGGCGACCCTGCCTCCTGCGCTAGTGATGACTGCCGCCGTCTCCGCGACGGTGGCTTCGACGGCAGCTGCAGCGGTCTCCGCGACGGTCGCAGCGTCGGTGGCCGCGACCATGCCGAGCGCCTCCTTGGGCAAGAGAGCGCGTGACGAGGCCGGGACGGCAGCCGGCCCGGCTCCCAAGCGCCCGCCGTCTTGGTGAGTGCCTGACGTCGTTGCATTCCTTCTTTCTTTTCGTTCCGTTCACTAATTTTCTTTCGTTTTTAGGGAGCAATTGCGGATCGCTCCGAAGAAGAAACTGGTCCTGGCTTCGAGGAGTCTGGGAGCAGCGTCCGATTCGGTGGCGCCGCGATCCTCGCCGCCGGACGCCTCAGCAGGCGCACCCGCTGGGCCGGGCCCGGCCGTGTCAGGGACGGCGGCAAGCGCAGCGGTGAGCGCGGCGGCGTCAGCGACGAGCGCGTTGGCTCCGGCGGCTCCAATGGTCGCCAAGGTGACGGAGGCGGCCAGCTCCGCGCTGTTCTGCCGCCGAGGTCTCGTTCGAGCCCCGCCACCCTTCCGCAACCGCAGCCGGCTCCTGGCGCACCCACTGGGGACGATGTCCTACGCGTCCTGGGACCCCATGGGCGGGTGCAAACCTTCAACGAGCCGGCGGAGCGGCAAGTTTGGGGTACGCTCCAGCAGAACCAGGGCCAAACCGTTCAGGCCCTGGAGATGGCGCTCCGCCTGGTTCAGGCGATGGGGCCCTCGACTCAGGTGCGTGCGTTCTCACTCTTTCCCAGAGCTTTTCCATCTTGTTTTTCTTATCCCTTTTTTGTTGTCACAGGAGCTGGCCAAGATGAGTCGGGCCAAGTCGAACTGCATTCGCTTTCAGGAGAGCGAATGAGCTCGGCCCTATGAAGAGGCGCAGGCTGTGGTCAAGCAGACCACACAGGTCATGCGGGATGTCGACCTGGCCAAGAAAGCGCAGGCCGACGCGGAGAAGAGGGCGGCTACCGCCGAAAAGGCGTGCAAGGAGGTCGAGGCACAGATGGCCGAGATCCTCCTGAGAGCTGAGGCGGCAGAGGCGGATGTGGCCAAGGCACGTGAGGAGGCCAACGCCGAGCGCGAGCTCCGTCAGATGTCGGCCACATTGACGCGGGAGCTCACCGCTCAAGTCTCCGCGTTGGAGGAAGAGGTCAAGGGTAAGATTTTGGCACCTTTGCTTCTGCTTTGGCCCGTTCTTCTTGATGTTGCACTTGCTTGATTTGCTTGCTTTTGGCTTTCAGCGCTGAAGGCGGACCTGGAGGCACCGCGGGGCGAGAACACCCGGCTGGACCAGCTGCGCATTGGCGCCGAGCTCCTCGTCGATGAGTTGCGGGTGCCGCAGCCGGCCGGGACCACCACGCTGGAGGCGCGCCTGCTCTCTATCGCCAACCGCTTCGGCGCTCTCCGTCGTGAGAGCTTTGAGGCCGGAGTCTTCTGGACCCTGGTGATGGAGCAGACGCACTACGGCGACTCGCTCAACCTCCAAGGCTTGTCGCTGGGCATGGTGCCTGGCTACACTGATGAGGAGATTGAGGCGATGAAGGAGAAGGCCGCTCCCGTTGCTGCGATGCTTGCCGAGCTCCTTGCCTCCTTCGCGTTTCCTCAATCGTCACCTCCCAGCGACGAGTAGTACCTTTAGTCGAGTTGGGCCGAATGGCCCTAATGTAAAAAACTCACCTTTTGTCTATAGAAAACAAGTGCTCATTTCGAAATCCGTGCTTATTTGAAACTTGTTCGAAGTTTTAAGCATTTTTCCTTTCATGACTTCCTTCTCTTCCAGACCGCCTAATTGCCTCGGACTTCTCAGTCGGCTGACCGGTGACTTAGGCCGCTCCTAGCCGCCGAGGCGTCAGAGTCCCGAGTCAGTCAGTCGGGCCGTCTGAGAGATCGTCGACGCTTAGGTTCCGTCCGAGTCGGACCTGCACTTAGGATTTTCATGTAAATTCCTTAGCCATAGACGCGTTGTCTGCGCAATTTCGCTCTTGGCCTGGACGCTCGTTTGTCATGGGCGTTTTGGATTTACATGGCCTTTTTTGCACACCCGCCGGGTGGAGCCCCCGAGTCGTTGGAGTCGGGGATCGGCGGTCGGCAATTCAGGACTTGTTGTAAGTTATGGAAAAGACAGAAAGAAACGAACTTTCTTTGATAGCGCGAGGAACAAAGGGAAACACAAGCTAGGGATAGAAGCGACGTAGCTGTTCGATGTTCCATGCGTTGGAGAGCACGCGTCCATCAGCGTCCTTGAGCTTGTATGTTCCAGGTCGGAGCACCTCTGCTACGGCGTAGGGCCCTTCCCATGGCGGAGTCAACTTGTGCCGACCCCGGTTGCCCTGCAAAAGGCGAAGAACGAGGTCACCAACCTTGAAAGCGCGGCCTTTGATCTTCCGTTTGTGGTAGCGGCGCAGCGCTTGTTGGTATTTGGCTGAGTGTAGGAGCGCGGCTTCTCGTGCTTCATCGATCTGGTCGAGCGCGTCCTGGAGGTAACGCTCATTGAGGTCCGGGTCAAACGCTTGCACCCGCGGGGCCCCATAATCCAGGTCGGTCGGTAGCACTGCCTCGGCTCCGTACACCATGTAGAATGGAGTGTAGCCCGTGGCGCGACTCCGCGTCGTCCTTAGGCTCCACAACACTGCATCGAGCTCTTTTGCCCACCGACCGGCAAATTTTTTGAGCTTGTTGAAGATTCTGGGTTTTAGTCCTTGGAGGACCATGCCGTTTGCTCGTTCACACTGCCCGTTCGTTTGGGGGTGAGAAACGGCTGCCCAGTCGACTCGGATGCCATATTGGTCACAAAAGTTCAGGAATTTCTTCCCCGTGAACTGTGTGCCATTGTCAGTGATGATGGTGTTTGGCACCCCGAATCGATGTATGATGTCGGTGAAGAATTTAACGGCTTGCGCCGAGTCAATCTTGCCGATCGGCCTGGCCTCTATCCACTTTGAGAACTTGTCAACGGTGACAAGCAAGTGAGTATAGCCTCCTGGCGCCTTTTTGAAAGGACCAACCAGATCCAGACCCCAAACCGCGAACGGCCAAGTAATGGGGATGGTCTGTAAGGCCTGAGCCGGCAGATGAGTTTTGCGAGCGTAGTGCTGGCATCCTTCGCAGGTGCGCACTACTTGCTGGGCGTCGGCGACAGCAGTCGGCCAGTAGAAACCGTGCCGGAATGCATTGCCGACTAGGCTTCGTGGTGCGGCGTGATGGCCGCACATTCCGCCGTGGATGTCCTGGAGCAACTGTTTACCCTCGCCGAGAGGGATACAGCGTTGGAGAACTCCAGAGTGTCCTTTCTTGTACAACTCGTCACCGACCACGACGAATGCCTTGGCGCGCCTTGCAAGTCGGCGTGCCTCGGTGCGGTCGGAAGGGAGTTGCTGTCGCAGGAGGTAGTCGAGGAAGGGCTGCCTCCAGTCGTTGTGCTACTCGGGAGCAGCCCCCGAGTCTTCGCAGGAGTCGGTAGGAGCCCCCGAGTCGTTGCTGTGCTCGACGACCAAGGCCTCATTGGCCCCAATCAGGGCTGGCTCTTGCGCCTGCTTCTCTGCCGAGTCAGTTGATGTAGGATCTTTGACGGACGGCTTTTCCAGGTCGTCGGCAAAAATGCCCACCGGGATCCGCTCCCGGTTGGACCCTATTTTAGCCAACGAATCGGCCGCTTCGTTGTCCCGCCGAAGGACATGTTTGGCCTGAAAACCATCAAATTTCTCTTCGAGACGGCGGATTTCAGCACAATAAGCCGCCATCTTGGGGTTAGAGCAAGTGGACTCATTCATGACCTGGTCTACGACGAGCTGGGAGTCACCATGGGCTTCGAGCCTACGGACTCCTAACTCGACTGCTGCCTTCATGCCGTTAAGCAGAGCTTCGTACTCAGCTACATTGTGTGAGGCTGGGAAATTGAGTCGGATGACATATTGCATGCGCACACCTTTCGGTGAGATGAGCAGCCATCCGCTCCCGGCACCTCTCTTCGTGAGAGAGCTGTCGAAAAACAGCCGCCAACACTCCTTTTCGACGGGAGCTACAGGCAACTGAGTTTCGGTCCACTCGGCAATGAAATCTACCAAAGTGTGTGATTTGACGGTAGGTGGGTGCACAAATTCTATCCCCTGGTCCATCAACTCTAACGCCCACTTAGAAATCTTAGCCGACACTTCCGGGTTGCCCAAAATTTCAGCAAGAGGGAAAGAGGAAACGACGGTTACCGGATGGGCGTCGAAGTAGTGGCGGAGCTTGCGCCTGGTGATGACCAGCGCGTACAGCACCATCTGGATCTGCTGCCACCTTGCCTTGCAGTTGGAGAGGACCTCGCTGACGAAGTACATCGGCCGCTGTACCTTGAGCACCTTGCCCGACTCCTCTCGCTCCACTACTAACGCAGTACTGACCACTTGCGTGGTTGCTGCTGTGTGGAGCAGCAAGGGCTCCTTCTCGGTCGGGGAGGTGTGGATCGGGGCACTGGTGAGCTTGGCCTTGAGATGATCAAGGGCCTCCTGCGCCTCGGCTGTCCAGACGAAGTTGTCGGACTTTTTAAGGAGCCGATAGAGTGGCAACCCCTTCTCCCCGAGTCGCGAGATGAATCGGCTGAGAGCGGCTAGGCATCCGGTCAGCTTCTGTACGCCTTTCAGGTTTTTGATCGGCCCCATCTTCGCGATGGCTTCGATCTTCTCGGGGTTGGCTTCGATGCCGCGTTGTGAAACGCAATACCCCAGTAACATCCCTTTCGGGACCCCGAAGACGCATTTCTCAGGGTTGAGCTTGACGCCATTCTCTCTTAGCCGTTGGAACACGGCGTTGAGGTCAGCGACCAAGTCATCGGTTCGCGTGGATTTGACTACGATGTCATCCACGTACGCTTGCACAATCCGCCCGATGAGGTCACCGAAGCATTTGATCATACAGCGCTGGTAAGTGGCGCCGGCATTTTTTAACCCAAACGGCATTGTAACGTAACAATATGAGCCGAAGGGTGTGATGAATGCCGTTGCCTCTTGATCACCGATCTTTAGGGGGATCTGGTGATAACCCGAGTAGGCGTCTAGGAAACACAGGGTTTCGCACCCCGCGGTCCAGTCGACTATCTAGTCAATGCGCGGCAAAGGAAACGGGTCCTTTGGGCAAGCCTTGTTGAGATTTGTGTAGTCGACACACATTCTCCATTTCCCATTCTTCTTCTTGACGAGTACAGGATTGGAGAGCCACTCGGGGTGGTAAACTTCCTTGATGAAGCCGGCAGCGAGGAGCTTCGCTAGCTCGTCGCCGATGGCTCGGCGCCTTTCCTTGTCGAATCGGCGCAGCCTCTGTCTCACCGGTTTCGATCCCGGCTTGACATTGAGGGAGTGCTCGGCGATTTCCCTTGGAATCCCCGGCATGTCCGAGGGCTTCCACGCGAAGATGTCCTTGTTGGCGCGGAGGAAATCGACGAGCGTGCTTTCCTATTTGGGGGAAAGGGTCGCCCCGATGTTGACTGCCTTCCCCTCGGGGTCGGCCGGGTCGAGGGGCACCTTCTTGGTGTCCTTGGACGGCTCGAAGGAGCCGGACGCCTTCTTCGGAGTCGGCGTGTCCTCGGACTCCAGGTTCGCGACCTCTGGGAGTCGGACCACTTGAGGAAGGCCGGAGTCGGCAGCTCGACGGCATACACCTCTCAGCGCTCCAGCTTCTGGCGCCGCTTGGAGGAGCCAACTCCGTCGCCCACAAAGATCATGAGGCAACCGGTGGTTTGTGGAAAACCACCGTCCGCCTCCATCTCGCCCTCCCCGTCGTCGTTGGGGCCAGAACCCCTGGGGTCGAACTTCTTAGCCTTCGCGCCCAAGAATTTCAACATGAGCCCGCAGTCCTTGAGGGCATGCTTGACGGGGTAGGCATGGTTGGGACACGGTGCGTCCAGCATCTTTTCGAAGTGCTGGTTCTTGTTGTCGTTGTCGGTGGCCGGCTTCTTCTACTTGCGCTCGGCGGCCGCGACGAGTGCGGTGTCGCGGCATTGCTGGTCACCGCCTTTCTTTTTCTTCTTCTGCTTTTTCTCATGCGGGGCAGAGAGACCCGCACCAGAACTCTCGTTCCGCTTTGCCTTGCCTTTTGACCGGTGAAGGAGGGCGTCGACTGCGTCCTCACCGGAGGCATAGCTGGTGGCCACATCGAGCAGCTCCTTGATGGAGCGTGGGCTCCTGCGACCGAGCTCGTGGACGAGCCCTTCGTTGCTGGTGCCTGCTATGAACGCAGAGATCACTTCGGCATCAGCAAGGTTTGGCCACGCGTTGCACTACCGGGAAAACCGTTTGATGTAGTCCCTCAGGGACTCGTCAGCGCCTTGCCGACAGTTCCTGAGGTCCCACGGGTTCCCCGGGCGTGTGTACATGCCTTGGAAATTGCCGATGAACACCTCCTCGAGGTCGACCCAGTCTTGAATCGAGCCCTCTGGGAGATGCTCGAGCCACGTCCTGGCCGAGTCGGCCAAGAAGAGGGGTAGGTTGTGGATGACGAACCGCTCGTCGGTGGCACCGCCGGCTTGGCATGCCAGGCGGTAATCCTCCAACCACAATGCGGGATTCATTTCCCCGTTGTACTTGGTGATGTTGCTGGGCGCCCGAAACCGCTGGGGCACGGGGGCCCGCAGGATGGCGCGACCGAACGCTCTGGGGCCGGCCACTACAGGAGTCGGAGGCTTGTCTTCCTCTGGGTCAAACCTTCCGCTGCACCGGGGAGCGTAGCCGAGGTCCTCGGCTTCACGCCGCGGACCCCACCCTTGCTCGCGGCGCCTCGCCCGCAAGATGTCGCGGGCGTCGCGGATCTCACCAATCCGTTGATGGACCGGTGGCGCGTCCCCAGTCCCACTCTGCTGAGGGGTTTGGTGGACGGATGCTTCGGGGTGCGTCCGTTGCTTGCTTGGCATGCGGTAGGAAGTACTGGATCCCTGTCGTCGTGCAGCAGAGCTCTGCTCGCGCTCAGCCTGCTGCATCGCCGCCAAGTCCAGGAGGTTTTTGACTTCCCCCTGGATTCTCCGCTGGTCCTCGTTGGACGGCAGCGGGAGTGCGCGCAGAAGCGTTGCAGCTGCGGCAACGTTCTGGCTAGGTCTGGCGTATCTGGGCACGAGGTTGTTTGCCTCGTCCAGAATCCGCTGTTGGGCTTCGCGCCCATGCGCGCGCACGCGCTCGCGCTGAGCCTGGCGCTGCGCCACCTCGCGCTCGAGCCGCTCGCGCTCCTCTTTAAGCCGCTGCTCGGTCTCCGCGACCTCGCGTTGGCGTTGGAGCAGGCGCTCGAAGTCGTCATCCTCCCGTCGTTCGGCGCTCGCCGGGGGAGTTCTTTGCGGCGCCTCCGCTTCTAGGGCGGGCGCGGCTTCTGCGGCCATCTTGGCGGCTGTCGCCGCCGCGGCAATCGCCGGGTCCGGCAAGTCGCCCGCGCCGTCGTCGTCGCGGCGACTGCTTTCCCCGACTACCACCATCATGCACTCGCGTGAAGGATGGTGGCTGCCGGCGTCGGAGCCATAGTCGAGGAGATCATCCTCGTCGTCATCGTAGTCGTAGTCCGCCATGCCCACGAGCTCCGCGCTTACGGACATGGCGAAGGTGAAGGCCCGTCGCGGGGGAGCCGGCGCCTCGACGCGCGAAAGCCCTCCGCAACGAGTTATGATGAACTCCAGGCTCCCGAAGTATACGAGAGCGCTCAGAGTCCAATCGACGTCGTGGCTCGCCATCGGAAGAGATGTCAAACGCGCTGAGGTCCCCTACCTGGCGCACCAACTGTCGGTGTTAAGAAACCGGCCGACAAGTAAATTTGTATCACGGCGCTTGACAGCCTCTTTGATGGCGAGGGGTTTGTGAGAGAGAGGGTTTATACTGGTTCAGGCAATCGATGCCCTACGTCCAGTTCGTGGGGAGTTCGTGTTCGATCTGTAGAGGGGAGCTACAAATGGTGGTGAGGGAGGAGAAAATCTCCAAGCCTCTATGTATGTGTGTTCTTCTGCTCGTCTCGATTCGATTCGCTCGATTCGATCCGATGTGTGTGGTCTCGATGTGTTTCGATGTCGATGAGTTCGATTCGATGTCTCGCGATTGATCCCCTTCTCCGTGCACCACGCCCTCCTTTTATAGTACAAGGAGCGAGCCGGCTTACAAGTGGGAACGGGATCCCTGGTTGCGGGCGCCGCAGCTACGCGCCGGGCTAGCCGTAGGTCGTAGCTCTGTCCGTGACAGGGTCAGAGGTCGTGCGGCGCCTTGTCAGTGCGGCCGCAGAGCAGGCGGTCAGAGCAGGTGGTCAGAGCAGGTGGTCGATATGTCAACCCGGACTGTCGCGGCCGTCATGTCGCCGGTCTGGTCTTCGTTCCTGTTTAGGGTGATGATAACGCTACGGTAATGATGCTTGCTGTAGCCATCCCGTCACTACGCCTGAGATGTCAGGCGGTGCCGTAGGACAGGACAGATGTCACTGTGCAGGTCAAATCATATCCCTGCAAGTGGGCAGGTTTCCGAGCAGAGTTAAGACTCTCCAGCTACCTGTCATAAATGCCTGTCCTCCTTGTCAGAGGGAAGACTTCTCAGCGAAGTCTCCCAACTAGGAGTCGGACGAAACGAGGGGTCGCCAAGTCCCGACCGACTCGGGGTCGGGCGAGGCGGAGGTCGTGGGCCCGCCCGACTCGGGGTCGGGCGAGGCGAAGGTCGTGGGCCCCACCCGACTCGGGGTCGGGCAAGGCAGAGGTCGTGGGCCCCGCCCGACTCGGGGTCGGGCGAGGCGGAACTCGTGTATGCTCTCGGGGTCGGTCGCGGTCCCCTCGAGCAGTCCATTGTCGTAGACCTGTTTCCGTGGGCCCTGCACACTTAAGCCGAGGTGATTAGCAGACTTAAGTATCCTAAATCAGGATACCCTAATTTAGGTATCCGTCAGTGTCCCCGAATGGAGTTTTAGGTGTTGACCAAGCCTACGTGGTGTTGTAATCGATCATCTCTATCCACGAAAATTTTAAAAGAAAAAAAGGGTCTCCTACAAATCCCTTTTACACTGTGATGGTTCACAATTCCTTCTTTTCCTCCAATAATTTGAAATTTTAACAAAAGATCTTAAACAAGTGTCTTTTATCGATCGACTTATTGATTCCAAGAATAATAAGGTTCCATCATCATGGAGTCATGCCAATAGTCCAAATGTTTTCATTGTTTTCATATCAATAATTTAGTCCAAATGTTTTATCTGTTTGTTGGTTCCTAAAATAATAGAATACCGTCGTCATGGAGATCGTGCCATTTTTGCCAGAAGTACTAAAAAGATGCAACATGCGCCCATGCTCTAGATTTATAATTCTAAGACTGACTCCAACAGGCAACCCCAAACATGCCTCCCTAACCGACACTGTACACGATGTATGTGACTCCAACAGCATACGCAAAGTGAGCGGGCAAACTGCCTTTGAGGAGAGAAACGAGCTAAAAATGCAGTCCCTCTCTCCTCGAGAGGCAGCGGCACGGGGCGACTGTCGAAGCGGGGAAACGGAGGGGGGGCGTGACGTGGCGGAGGATCTCCGGCAGAGGTGAGCGCAGCGCGGGGCGGAGGAGCCTCCGGCTGGACCTTATTGGCATGCACATGGGACGTGGGGGGGGGGGGGGGGGGGGGGGGGGGGGGGGGGGGGGGGGGGGGGGGAGGATGCGGGAGGTTGAGCTTCTGCAACGCTGCCGGTGGCGCCAGCGGAGGATGCTGGTGGAGGCAGCGGAGGAGGAGGTGTCGTGGCACGCGTGAACTCGACTGCCTTGCCGAGCTTGAGCAGTCGGCGCGGATCCTCCCCAGCTCGCCCTCCATGGCGCGACAGAGTGGCGGCGGGGCGATGGCATGCGGGGCGTGACGTGGAGGCTCATGGTGACCTCAAGTTCGACGCCCTCGCCGCGTCATAGGCAGGTTGGATGATGGTGCACCTTGTCAGCCCTCCATGAAGCCGGTCCTCCATGAAGTTCAGCGGCGCGCGGGTCCTCCCTGAAGCTCAGCATTGTCCCCAAGCGCCGCGCCGCGCCGCGCCGTGCCGTGCATGAGGACGGCGGTGGCACTGAGAGCCAGTGCGGAGGAGGTGGGGTGGGCACCGGGGGCGAGTTCCCAAGCTAACACCATCGCGGATGGACCTCTGTTCGCCTTCTCCCGCCGCCGCTGTCGATGGCTTCTCTTAGCCAGGGCTAGTGCGGTGACGATCCGTCGGTGCGTACAAGATCTACCACCGCCCGACAATCGCGGCTAGGCCTGGGACCGGTTAACCGAAAAACTGACAACCGAACCGAAACAAACCAAATTGACCGACATATTCGGTTAATTTGGTGTTCGGTCATCGGTTCGGTTTTCATTTCTGAGTTGTTCGGTTTTGGGTCATTTGTTCGTTTTTTGCAGTGAATTAACCAAAAAAACCAAGTAAACCGAAGTTTCAGCCGAAACTTCTGATCTGAGCGCGTGCGCTCGTTCCGGAGCCCGCGTGATCTGGAAAGTTTGGTAAAAAGTTTGCTTCATCGAAAGTTTGGTAAAAAGTTTGCTCAACCAAAAGTTTGGATAAAAGTTTACAACGAAATTTTTTGGAACAAACTGTCTAGAAAAAGTTGTATCAAAACTTTCAAAAAATGGAAAGTTGGTGGAAGCGGAACTTTCCTAAAAAGGAAAGTCGCGGGCCTGTCGGAGGCGTGCGCTGGTTGCGCTCCTAGCGCAACCGCGCGAATTAGAGGTCCCCTGTTTCAGCCCAATTAGAGGCCCCCTGTTTCAGCCCACGGCCCATACAAATAAGGCCTATCAGCCAATCTATCCCACCTGCAAGCAGCCCATTCCTTCGTTAACCTAGCACCTGAGCCAGAAGCTATCGATCCTTTCCGTTTCAGCATTGCCGTGGAGGCAGGGCACAGGGCGGAGCGCGATGCGCGGCCAGCGTCGCAACAGCGGCTAGCGATCGCGGACACGAATCGCGATGCACTGCTTAGGAACGCTAGGGGAGGGGCATGTGGGGGGCGTGCGACCGTGGAGGCTCAACAGAATGTGCCACGCGGCGAGCAGTGGCTTGGGGAGGCTAATGCGGCAGCGCGCGACGAGTCATAGCTGTGGCGGGGTAGCCAGATTTCGGTGGCTGCGCAAAGCGGAAAGGGATTCGGCGGCAGAGCGTAGTATTATTTTTCCTCTGCAGAAGTTCGGTCTGTTCGGTGAAAACCGACAACCAAACCGAATCACCCGAAACCGAATTACTCAGTTAATAGCTTTTTTGCAATAATTTCGGTAGCCGTTTTCTGAAAACCGAAATATTCATTCACCGAATTAACCGAACCGAACAAATTGAATTAACCGAAGTCCCAGGCCTAATCGCGGCTCACCGTCGCGGCCTTGTCGTGAACTTCACCGATGCCGCTGCCTCCTCCGCTGACGCCACAACCACTACAAAGAAATCAGGGTATTGCCACGAGCAGTGTTGCAACAACAAAAATTTGGTTGCGATCGCTAGATGTTATTGCAACGTTTTTCCTACATGGTTGCGATGTGTGGATATTATTGCCACAAAACGGCTTTCGTTGTGAGAGGTATGGGTTAAGTGCCACGGTCAATAAAATGGTTGCGAGAGGTTGATATCTATTGCAACAAAACAATAATTGTTGCATCAGTTTTAACATTTCTGTTGCAATACAATAATACTATTGCCACAATTATCTTGTCGTTGCAATAGATATGTTATATTGCAACAAAATATTATCGTTGTAATTTTTGAAAAGTTTGTTGCAATAGAAAAAAAGTTATTGCCACAAACAAAAAGTCATTGCAGCACGCAAAATCTATTGCAACCATTTTTGGCTTTTGCCACAAATTTTTCATAAAATTTTGCACATCATGAGAGACGATAAAGAAATAACATTACTATAGAATACACAATTAGCAACACTGGTGTGGTGGTAAATCATCTTCTCCATAACGTCAAGATCTTTGGTTCAAATCATGTCCAGAGCAAATAAGCTTGCAGTATTTTTTTTTTTTTTGCTTTTGCTGAATTTATTGCCACAGCTAAATATAGTTGCAATAACCACTTATTGCCACAGTTTGAGTGGTTGTGTCTTTTGCTGATTGCAACGTTTTATTTCATGGTAACAAACATAGGTACAGGGTTTGAAATACCGTGAGAGGCTACTAAACCGTGATGCCGCGGTTTGGCGGTTTTAGCGAAAACCGTGAAAACCGCGAAGAAAACCGCACAAATGTCGAATTTGAATTTGAAATAAAATCTGGACGGTTTTTGCAAAAATCGTGCGAAAACCGCACAAAACCGTGAGAAAACCGCGGTTTTCTTTGAGAAATAGTAAAAGCAAAAACTGAAAAAAAAAAGAAAGCTCAAACCAGTCCTAACTCAGCCCAGTAGAAGCCCAACCGTCCATCATCTTATCTCCTTCATTTTCTCATCTCACGGAGAGAAAGCCGGGCGGACGACGGCGACGGGCACAGGGGCGGCGATTCGCGGCGGGGATGCGTGCGGGGGGCAGCAGCTTGTCGGCGGATCGGCGTCGGGTCGCGAATGGGGGAGCAAAGAAGGTTGGGGGCGACACACTGATTCTGGGGAGAAGAGGATAAGATTGTTTTTGTTTTCCTTTTTCTTTCTTTTCTTCCAACAATTGTTTGGCCGGCCAAATTTGCGATTTTTCATGTTCTTGTTTCACAAACGGTCCTTATTCATCGAGTACTATATGTAGGAATTTTGGTTTCAAATTTTGTCAAATTTTCAAAAAAATTCAAAATTTGAATTCGAAAACCGTCGAACCGCAGGAACCGCTCCATCGCGGTTTCGGCGAAAACCGCGGTTTTCATGCGGTTTCTCGCGAGATTGTGAACCATGCATAGGTATTGCAACCAAACAAAAAATTGGTTATCTAAGCCTATTGCCACGCTAGTACTTGCCACGACAGCCCACGAAATGAGGTTTGTTGCAATAGTAGATTATTGCAATCATTTTGACCCTATTGCAACTATATTTCACCGTGGCAATACCCCAATTTTCTTGTAGTGAACGCTGGTCACCTTCGAGCTGTCCGGCAGCAAGGGGACTCGGCCGCCTCGTGCTCGCGCTCGAGGATGGGTTGGGGTGGGGGGATGGGGATGGGAGGGCTAGAGGCGGGGCGGAGGGCGGCGGTGGAAGCTGCAGGGCGAAAGAAATGCAGTGTCATCTGTTGGAGCCGGTGTCGAGGGAAGAGAGTGCAAAACACTGTTTACGCTATGCAATCTTTGATTTGCATCTCAAGAATGCACATCTTTGTTAGAGTCAATCTAAACATGCTACTACAAAGCCACTTTTCTGGGTACTGTACTGGTGCAGGTATGTGCAGGGAGTTGACAACGGGTTTCTATGTCCGCTTCGTTGGTTCGGAGACCATCACGTCGAGCTTCTACAAAAGCCATTAGTCTAGGAAACATGCGTACCCTCTTTTTTTTTTTTGAGTGACACATGCGTACCCTCTTTTTTTTTTTTTGAGTGACACATGCGTACCCAATTAAACAACACGAGCCCGATGGCGCCATCCTGTGCGCGCAACAACACGGCCCAATTAGTCCAAATTTTCATTTTTGTTCAGGGTCAATAATTTAATGGAAAGTTTGATAATACATACAGCCCAAACATTTTCATAAGAAGGGTCAAACAACAAACACGGCTCCATGCACTGGTTCATAATTGTAAACCCGCTAACATGTGGGGCCCTATGGAGCTTTACATGTGG